>LUCM01005306.1:0-13162 GCA_008360955.1 Fasciolopsis buskii | reverse complement strand
ATTCCCCTATTGCTTTGCAGCATCTCATTTAACCTTCCAGTGAGCCTCTAAAAAACTCATTATTGCTCCCACCATCTTATCCCATTCCACTTCTGTCATCTACATTTCCTGTGCATCATCCTTGTAAAAATTTGATCTTGCCATGCGCATGCCTCTCGCAAATCGAGAAATATACAGTATTATTATTATTATTATTTATTCTTTCTATCAGAGGGGTGATTAAGCCCATATAGAAACTGTCCATCTGTCCTACGCTCCATCATAATTTTCCGCGTATTTGCAATTTTTGCAGCTGTCGAAGGTGGGCTGTATTCCCCACGTTCTCAGGCTATAGCCTTGTTGCTTTTGCAACAAGGGTTTCACCGCACAAACCTGTTGGAACGTAACTTAAGGGTAGGCAAACAGACGGAGGAGTAAAACCGGTTTTGTGGAGCACATGTCCGGGATATTAAGGAATACTACGAAGCCTGATTGCGTTTCATGGCTCACTCAGTGTCAAATGAAGGAAAATTCGCTTATATGGGAAAGGACGACTCGCTATCAAATGATCAAATGACTGGGATGTGTAAAGGCAAATAGGAAACGGTGAACGTCGAGACGGAGCGCGGTAAATGGAAAAAGGCAACTGTCGAGTTAATGGAAGTTCTTGGGACAAGAACATTGCATTGTTTCTTTAAACAGAAGAAGGTGTGACTGGCTGACGACCGCAGAAAGAAAATAAATGGAACAGATCGTCAACTTGGGTGAATCGGCAATCTCCAACCTATGTCCAGCGTCACGTCGTTACCGTGTTTGCTGATACCAGATCCAGACTTTACCATGCGGTTTTTGGGGTAGAAGAAAGAGTCAGCTTATGTATTTAAAACTCGATGGCTGATTCAAAAACAAGCTGTTTCTAGATATGGGTGTTGGTCAGCTTAATGACTTGGGTAAAACGTACGTGCGTACTTAGAGCGTGCTTAAAACTGGAATGGTTCTGTATGCACCGAATGCTAATGGGAAGTTTGTTCCAGAGCTTGACACAAAGAACAAGAAAGAAATGCGACCATAATGGGACTTGTTAAATTTTGTATGGCTGGTTAGAGGCCTGTGACGGAGAGGGTAGGGGCTAGTGAGGGAGAATATAGGTGGGTAGGTGAAGAAGGCACGCCCATTCACCAGGTTATGTAGAAAATCCAGTTTCAGTCGGCGTAGCCAAAGTGGCTCAAGCTTGAGGGCTAAATAGCTTTCTTTTTGATTTGAAATCGACCAACAACCCAGCATTTGCTTGGTGAGTCATCATAGAATAATTTCGGTGGAAATCCTATTACAATCTGACATGCTGGAGCGCATCAGATTGCCATAATCAAGGAGTGGTCGAGCGTGTTTTACAAATGCCGAGGATGCTGTCGGATAGTTTCATTGAGCGAAAAAACAGACTTACATTTCCCCTAGCTATAGCCGACTGAATAATTACGTGCTTTGCGAATTTGAGATAGGCCGAGTAGTTGAGACCAAAGTTACGGATTGTTGGTCTGCATGCAATAGGATATCCGCGTAGAAAAACTGGCTCTTTAGGTATATGTGAGTATTTTTCTCGCGTCGGCAAAGAAGCTCATCATCCAGGAGGTACACCAGTCGTCCAAAGCAGACAGATGGGCACAAACATCTCTGACTGCAGCACTAAATTTATATGACTTAAGAGGGTAAGCTAATATCACGTCATCAGCAAACGGGAAAAGGATACCGTGGGATATTGAATTAAGTGCATCATTAATGGGCATAAGGAATAGCAGGAGACCAAGTACGCTGCCCTGTATGACGCCACTAGTAATAGGTCTGGGACTGGAGGTAATGCCGCCAATGGAGACCACTTGTGATCTTTGGGTTAGGCAAGACGAGGGCCAGGATAGAAGAGGATCGGTGATGACAAAGGAGCTTACTTTGGCTAAAAGGTGCGGATGATGGACATGGTTAAGGGCCTTAGATATATCGAGGTACATGGCTGCGAAAGCCGCACCCCGGTTTGCTAGTTTGGCTGGAATGTTCAGGAAGTCAAATTGACAGATGGAGCATGAACGGGATTGGAGAAATTTGTGCTCTCGGGAGCCAGGAAAGCTGGAGGCTAAAAGGTGGTCCACGATGGATCGTTTCACCACTTTTTCCAAAACCCTGGAGATAACAGGCGTGTGGTTAATGAGGCGGTAATTGGACGGACCATGCGTGGAGCCCTTTATATGGATGGTGGTTATTACGGTGTGCTTCCAGTTGGCCGGAACTACACCAGAGTTAATTGAATGTTTAAAGGGGTTGAGCGATGGCAAAAGCAGGCCAGGGCCACAAATAAGATCAGTTGTTTGAGGGATGCCATCAGGGCCTTGGTGAGACCTTGGTTTGAAATTGGCTAAATGTCGTCTTAACATCAAAGGTCACGGCAGATAAGGTAGATTTATATCTATTCTGTGGTTGGAGTGGGTCGCTGACTGTAGCTGTGGCCACGGAGGGGGTGAAATTTTGATTAAACGCCTCGGCTGTCTCTTGGGTTTGTCGCAGACACCCCATTGGACAAAACTAGGGAGTGCACTAAAGGTTTGCGATCATGGGATCTTAATTTTTATAGTTTTGAAAATATTATGGGATAATTTTTATGCCTTAGTGCCCTAGGTTCTTATTTCCGAAGGAGAGGTGCACCTAAATGAGAGACAGCGTCAGACGGGTGGTGCACAAGAATAAACTTGGAAAAGTCATGTGTCAAGTTAAAGAACAGTTGCAACTTAGCATATTTGACTTTCAGGGAGGCAAGTTGTGAATCATTTTTTCTGTTTATTCGTTCTATGATGGTTACTTTTGAGATGCAGCTGGCCATGTTGCGATAAAATTCATCTGATGCCATCTGTGGGTTAGCCACCAGAAAAAATCTATCCCAGTCAAGTAGACTTAAAAGAGACAGGGGAAGTGCTGCCATTTAGGATGGGGTGGGCGAGCTGTGTCACTGGGATAGTTGGGGAGGGGAGCATGGACAGAGGTTCTGCCGTGCAATACCCTGTGGTCACGCCCTGAAAACTTATTCTCGACGTAAACCAAATTGTGGCGATCAGTTTGCGTAAAGATGAGATCCAACACATTATGATATCTGGTAGGTGACGCTACGTGCTGTACCCATCCCTTGTGATGTAGGTGGGAGACGAACGATTTTGGATTTCGTGGAGCCTTAATCGTGGACCAGATTACACTAGGGAGATTGAATTCTCCGGCAATGACTTTTGATGTCAATGGGAGGGAAGCAGGGTGGCCAAATGCGTCTTCTAAGAGGGGGAACCCAATTTCAGTACGAGATGGAAGGCAATAGATACAGGCAGTATGGATAAAACAGGACGACACTCTGATAGTGAGCCGTACCGAGTCTTTGATCAGTTCCAGTGTGGGATGCGTAAGAACGGAAACTGATAGGCCATGCCTTGCATAGACAAGGCAACCGCCCTTATTGCGGTCATTTGCGGCAACTCTAAATGATTGGTATTCCGCAAGAGAAGTCACACTATTAGGTGTGTCCTCGGTAATCCAGGGCTTAATGAAGAAGTTTATACTAAGGTTTGCAGACGCAGCAAAGCTTTTTAAGTAACTAAATTTATTCATGATTGAACGATAGTTAATTAACGCAAAAGAGAAGGCTGTGTTGCCGTCGAGGCAGGGTGAGTAGTGGGTTGCAAAGACAAAGAGACGATGCATGGAGAGATAATCGTGATGGAAAAAACTTGGGTAAGTACGCGGTATAAACCCTATTTAATGGACATTAAATGAGATACGACAGAAGAAAGTGGAGGCGAGAAGGAACGAGGGCACATAGCGTTCTTCATTATACTCGTATCAGGGTAACCCAAAGTACTGGGAACCAGCGTAGAGGGAGGCAGAGATGGAGTGGGTTTGGGTAGGAATGAAGAGGTGACGGTGGTGGTTCAGGAGGGGGGAGGAAGGGGAAATTTTCAGACTGGGTAGGTGGTCGAAAAAGAGATATAAGCGGGATGGGTTACAGTCCCAGCGTTTAAATCGGGGCGCTGTTAAGCAAGGGTTGGTGATAGTGCAGATATGACGGTGAAGGATGATTAATGGAGGCCGGAGACAGCTGTCCTGGGCAATCCGACACAACAGCGGGGACCTTTGGCAGGGAACAGCTTGAGCATTGCCACGTCTTTTATTCTGCGAAGCGAGCCTGTGGTTTTCTTCTGGATTAGAAATTCTCTCGGCAGTAACCTTTCGATTCACGTGAAACGAGTGGGAGGCGGTGGAAAGTCACTGGGGTTAGGGCCGGGCGTTTGAGGTTAAGAAAGAGGTGAAATAAAGGGAGGTCGGAATAGTTTAGTTGCCTGGTTGATAGCGCCAGAGTCGTTGTAGCGAGGAGCATTGTGTTGATTTTTGGAGGTATAAGCGCAGGTCTGCCATAAGTAACTAGTCTTTTAAGGAGCTGGATGGGACAGAGCGAGTTTGGACTGATGATTGATATTTTAGCTTCGCGAAGAGAGGAGAGATCATTGTAGCCCGACAAGAGCGTCGTAGGAGAGTGGTTTATATGCGGACATTTTCGGGGGGACGTGGCGAAATAGATGGTGATGCATTATCTAAGTCAACTTTTGCCGGTAGGTGTTTCGGGGCCGCAATTACCGGCATGGATACCAAGCTCCAAGCCATACCGGGCAGCTCGGGGGAATTCGTGTTTGGTGGAGCCGCTCTTGGGTTCTGACATGCATGCAGCCTGAGGGCCTCCCTTTGAATAGGGGTTTTATGCAGGGTAATTTCAATGGGCTTGAACGGAGCAGATTAGGCTATCTTAAATTTTAGACCCCAGCATTAGACTATCTTAGGCTTTGCTGCCTTAGTTCTGAGGACATTAAGTCGATAGCCCGGCGGACACTAGCGAGATGTTTGCGTGGTGGGTTTTCGAGCGTTTTAGTTAGATAGGTGAGAGAAAGCAGCTTCGTGATCACTTGTTCTGTCGGTGACGTCTTGTTGTTTATCTCGTGAATCGTTTACTCTAATTTTCGCTCACTATTATTGGTGTCCACGAGCACGTCTGTGACCCTAACAATGCACGCTCGTGGCCGGCGGATCGGTTGTATGTGTGTGGGCGCAGTGCGTTGAACAGCCGTGATCTTGGTAAATTTAGACCTGCGGACCACTGTTTCAACAAAATGAGATGACGTGTATAGCTGTATAGTTTTGCGATAAAGGGTGCACCTGGAGGTGCCTGTGGTTATGTTTAATCTTGCAGAGGAAACTGGATGAGGAGGCTTTGATCTATCCAACGAGGGGATGTCTAAATTGAGGCTGTGCCAAAAATGATATAGTGTTAGTTAAAGACTAGTAGAAATATAGTGGAATAGAAGAAACATTCCGATAATTTTTGTAGAGACAAAAAGATTTATCTACGTTGATTAAACGATTTTAAGCAATACTTAACTAATAGAGACCATAAAACCAAGCTGATTCCGTCGGCCGCTACAGAAATGTAAAACTTTCGAACAGTCCATGTGTCGCGTTTCGGCGATAGGTCCGTGTCGATGAGCGACAGGATTGATAAAGAAGAAAGTGAGCGGACAGTCCAGTGGGTGCAGTTAATCGTGGAAAGAGTTAAATAGATCGATAGCGCTGACGGTGAACAATATAATGGCGTTTAATAGAACGCCGCGTCGAAGCTAAAAGTATCAAAATTAGATCTAAGGTGGAAAATCAACAGAAATCTTTAGGGGGGATTTGGTTCGAATAGCACTTCTAGAAAAGTTTAGCAAATATTTCTGACTAGGAGAATCTCTAATGGAGTCATGACTACCACGAAACACGTAAGCTGACTAAAAACGGGAGGACAACTCACTGCGGGGGGCGGTGTAGCTCATCAGACGGATCACAGAATCAAGCATACCTCTCGAAGTGTTCCTGCAGCATACTAATAAATGCTTCTATCCACCACTTCACCCATAAGGACACGTATCTCAACGACTCGCAGGGAACTGCTGAGGTTTTGGCGGATTTTTTGACTCATATCTAACGACGGACAGCAAACTTCTAACTTCGCATCCACCATGCCAGACCCTGAAATTATTCTCAGCAATTTTTTCTCATCGGAAGAGATAGCTTCATCGGTGGAAAAATCAAGTCAGCCATCATCCAGAATAAGATTTGTTATTTCTAACTTTCTTCACACTAGTTTGGAGATACTTCGATAAGTTTGGCAAACATATCCGACCACATCCAACCACTCCGTCGAATGCGGTGTTATTCCATCAAAAGGGAAAACGTCTATCATGATCCACATGCATAATAAAGGCACACACCCTTATCATCTCTTGAATAATGGGACGCTGGATTATAAAGCGGCTGAGTACATATTTCAAGGACCACAAAGTTGTTAACACTAGTCAACATGGTTCTCCCCAAAGAAATCTTGCGCTTCGTGTATGACTGATTGCCCAAGTGCAACCACGACGTCTGTTAACGTGGGAAAGTTGGTGATGGTAGTCTATTTGGATATAACGAAATCCCGTGATAGAGTACCCCACCGTAGGCTGCTAAACAGGATCCTACGGGACCACCGACCTGACACTGTCATGTTCACTTCCTGTCTTCATCCAGAAATCAATCGGCACGACTAAATATTTTCACCTCTCACCTCAGGCCAGCAATTAGTGACCTAATTCAAGGCGGTGTACTAGGCACTCTGGTGTTTCTTTTGTAAATGAATGATGTCCTCAATGTTTTCGAAAACGGTGTTCCTGTCCTATTCGCAGATGACATCAAAATCGTTTACACCTTACAGCCTGGGTCTGTAGGCTCCAATATCGTCGAAATCATCCAAGACCTAGTATCTCTGAAAACTTGGGCCAACGATTGAAGGATGTGGTTCTCGGTCAAAAAGGCTGCAACCAGTCCACTGGGAGGCCTAAGAATGGAAGTCAAAGCATCCCCAATAGCAAAATATTTCAAGACTTCGTTCTAAACTATTCCTGCAGCTTCGACCTTTCGGAAAACGCACTTCCTCAAGCTGTTAAAGCCAATAAAATAGACGGGCTGCTACATAGGACCTTTGGACTGAAGTAGAGTAAACGGAACCCCTTCAAAGGATACGTTAGATACGCTCAGGAGTATTGCTTCCCAAACTGCTCCAACCTTAGACAGTGCGACAGACTTCCAGGTGAAAACGTTTACGAAGCGGTTGGTAGGCATTTCGTCAAACCTAAGAAACGATGCACAAATTTGAATGCTGAACATTTTGGATTCGGCTCGCAAAAGCAAGCTTAACATTCTTCAATAGTCTCAGCGGCGGTAACAGTTTTATTTCAGCCCCCAGCTGAGAATCAAGCTCCGTACCCCATGAAAACACTAAACTTGTCGTCACAAGTGAAATAGCAAGAAAAAGCATCGGAGAATACCTTTTATTGTTTAGTATTTTCCTTGTGGAATTCCTTGCCCTAACAATTTCGTCTCTTATCATCATCTAACATCGCCGTCAAAAACGAAGGCTGCTGACTATTGACCGTACCAACATTTATTCGTATGTACCAGATCCGTCTCTCAAAGGCTCGGGCGTACTAAGTTGGTTTAAGATTTCAGCAGTTACTGAAGTAAGGTTTCCAACACGTAGAACCCAGAAGACAACACCATATAATATTATGATCCATGCTAATAGGAGGATACTGGATTCTGTCAGGCATTACCACTGCACATCTTTGCTCGTACTGGTCTTCTCGTCCAAGGAACCCTTCTTCATAGATTCGTCCGCCGTGCACCTACTCTGACAATACAACCGATCCTGTCTCTTAGTCAGGTACTAGCGAAGCTGTCTTATCTCTTTGCAGACACTTCATCCAAGGACAGGTTCCAGGTTTATTTCACTCTTCCTACCCTCCCATCCTGATCCCCACCCACTCATCCACCCAAATCTGGTAAATTCTCTGTCCATGAGTGACCAGCCTAGTTTTATAAAACATTTCCCACATACCACAGACAACCTTACTCGCTTGCGGAACGAACCAGTCACATTAGTGACACTCGTTAACGAAAGAATGGTACGGCTTTGGCGGTGACGGAGCCATACCTACAGATCTGTTCTCTACGACGTAAGCCACTATCCTCCGTGTGTTTCATTATCTTCACTTTAGACTTCTTTCGTCCGTAATGGCGAAGACCTCTAATAACCGTGGTATGTTTACGTCAGCATCCCCGAACGCAAGGAAGACAGACCACCTTCAAAATTTCGAAAACTATATAACACTCGGAAAATCAAAGCCGGGCGGAGATGCTATAGAAACACTTATATAGGCTCACCCAATCCTCTGTTAGGCGGACAGGATTCCGCCGGGATCAGCAGCAACTGCAGCTCATTGTGTGAAAGGATGGATCACCTTCCACAGTGGATACAAACACCTGACCCTACACAGCCCTTGCTCGGCAGATAAGTATTTGGCTGCGTCGTGGGATGATCCGGGGAAGTAGCACATCGGAGTGTTCACTTATGCTTTACCGCAAACTCCTCTAGTTTTTAACCTGCCCCGTCTTCCCACCGCAAGCCTGGTTCGTATTCTGACGTTTTCATTTTCAAACTAATCACTGATGCTTATCGAAACTACTTATGCGATACAAGTTGTTATCATCCTGTTAAAATACAAACTACTGGCCCTAGCATTCTCCTCCTTCTATTATACGTTTTTATGAATTCCCGTGGCAACTGATATCCTAACATCTTGTTGCCGCTGCCGTCCGAAATAGTACCCTTTTCTGGCAATTCGATGTGGTAGCTGACACCCGATCAGTCACAACTGATCCTCGTAGCATGGAATGCGAGTCCGCATGCCACAGAATTTTCACAAAAAGGCAATTAATGAATTTTATTCTTAACTGACGGTATCCAAATGGGATTTTGCATCATATGGTGATCGTTCACTCTCCATGGTGGTGAAACGGGTTCTTACCCTAACACTCCTTTGATGCGGAAATGAGGTTGCTGGAACGCCAAAGTTACCGCGAAGAGTTAACATGCAGAGAGGTGTATGTCTGTCCCCGCGCTCGTTCGCCCCTTTAGGTCAGCTTTGACCTGTCTAAACTGAACCGGACTCATGTTTGCAGATGATATCAAGGTGGCAGGAGGTGATATATCCGAGCACGTAGAAGAAGCCAAAAGTTGATTGGTCTCTTGGGATCTTCCATTTACCTTGACAAGCGTCAGCTTCTGATTGCAAACGCGGGCCAAGTCAGCAAGAGACGGCTGCGTTCCCTGTGAGATAAATAGAAGTTTGGGTTTTCCGCCACGCGTGATGGGAGTAGTGAACATAATTCGAAAGACAGTAGCATTCATTCTCTGGACGATTTTCCATGCCGTCCTACAAACTGCTAGTGCACCCTCTCCTCCAGCGAACAGTGAACTCCGGAGCCCCATATCACCGCAAGGATAAGGGTTATGTGCGCAACAACTAATGAGAATGATAGCTGTGTGGCAAGCAAAAAGCTAACGACTTCTGGAGTTGGGTCTACATTACCTGAAACGCCGATGAAACAGAAGGGACCTAATACGAACTCTTTAGAGTTTGAAGGGACTAACAGGCATTCAGGACAGCGTTTGTCTTTAGTTTTCTCCCATGTGTAGGACACAAGGAGATATAACCAGAGGAGTCCGTGTGAGTAAGAACTGGAGGTCAGATTTTTCGCAACCCGAGTTGTGTCACTCGCATGCTGATTGGCCGAAAGCGCTTTCCGCTTCACGTCAGTGGAAGCATTCGAACGGGCCTTATATATTAGCTGGATTGCAGCACTTAGGGTTTTGAGAAGGAAGATAAAGCCGGGTAACGTCGTCTTTTTTATTCTGCCTGACACGCATGAGTACAATTTGCAGATATGTCTACAGGTATGGCCATGGCTTTGCTTGAAAAACACTGCGCTTCAGAAAGCAGAGAACTCCAAATTCCGAAACCCCTCTGATACCAAGGAAACAGGCTGATAAATGCCGAGTTTGAAGTCGCCAGACCGTTGCAGCCGTTTCTATCCTCTTCAGGAAGATGTCAAACTTGTCGGATCACAGCATGAGCTGTCAGACTACCAGTTGCAACTGGATGGGTCAATATGCGGCCTGTGTCTATAAGGCTCAATGTGCTGACCCACACGACGGTTCTTTGCTCCTAAGTACCCCGCCAAACGTAGTTTCGTAGGCCAACATTATCCTCATCTTAAGGGACTTCAACCCGCCACGCACAGACCGGGCCTTTGAGGAGTACGCGTTCGGCGGAGCGGAAAAAAGCTTCCTCAGATAGTTGCACGTGAATATAATGCATCAGAATATTAGGGATGTTACCAGGTACCGACATTTTCGAGAGCGGTTACTGCTGGACCCTAAGATTACAAGCCAGTTAAGTGAGGCCACGGAACTCCAGTATCTATTTCTGTTGGGCAAGTCATCCCGTAACAGTAAAAACCACTTCTTACGTCAACCTGGGGTTACTTAAAAGTGAGCACAGAAATTCTGCAATATGGAGTTGGCTGAGCTCCAGGCCAGACAGACGGAGATAACTCGGAACACTACACATGAGGCTGGGGTGCAGAGAATACGGATAACAGCCAAGGCATCTCTACGACCCCTGTAGAACGGATTATTGCCTTCTAGGTGCTGCACTCACGAAGTGAAAGAACCCTGGTCGAAGGCAGCCATTACAAATGCCATTAGGCAGCGAGATCAATGCTGGGGACTATGCAACACTGAGCCGGGCCAGCGAAACTTGAGGCGGTGAGCAAAATTGAGAAAGATCACAGTGAAGCTGAGTTGAAGTGAAAAGTTCAAGTAAGAGCTAAAACTGATACAAGGGGCTCAGGGGCAACCGAAAGAATTATTACATTTACATGCAACTGAAAGGCTCACTTTGGGGTGACATCGGTCGGTTAAGGGCAGGGGTCCAGGTTATTAGGGAGGAGTGGAGCGCAGCAGACACACGGGCTAGATGATTCGAAGGCGTTCGCAGAGTTGACAGGTATGGCCCTGGACTCCTGGTTTTAGATAACTCATCGCAATTTACTGGAAACTTGTTGATAATGAAGGAAGATATATGTAAGCAACACGAGGGGTTACGGAAAACATGTCTGCTGGGCCAGATGACATTCAATCTGCCATCATCAACCCATTAGCCGGCACCATCGCTGGCCCGGCGCGCAAGCTATTCCAGGCCAGCAAAGAATAAGGCAAAATACCGGAGGAATGGAGGGACACAACGTTTGTGACCATTCATAAGAGAGCCCTGAGTTCCGCCATAGGAAATTCCGGGCCAATCGGCCTCGCTACTCTTCTGTGGAAGGCGATGGAGAAATTAATCGGGGCTTAATTCCTCCGATACCTGGTCGAACATTATGCTCTGTCCAGCACAGCACGGTCCCATGAAAAAATGGGACTTGTCTCACCAACTTCTTGTGCTTCTTGCATGAGGTCAATTGAAGATTGGTTGTGTTATGCAGATTGAATTATGTTATCTAGACTTCAGCAGGGCGTTTGATCCAGTTAATCACGGCCTACTCCTTATCAATTTCGAATCATTTGGTATCCGGGGGGCAGAAATACACATGATTGAGGGCTTTTCCTACCAGGAGAACATATTACGTCAGGGTAGGGGACGGACGTTCCGCCACGTTTCACGTCACGGGCGGCGATCCGCGAGGGTCAGTTCTAGGGCCACTCATGTTCTTGCTTTGGTCAGTGAAGTGACCAAATCGAAACCATCAGAGCCGTAACCGGCTAGTCAGGTCCTAGCCCAGGCGGCTTTATTCAGCAGAACGTAGACTCTAGCGCGTGTGATTATAAAAGGGAGATTGGAAAGTCGCGACCTAGACTGTCAGTTAGGTTGTGCCCTCACGTTGACAGGGTTACGAGTATTCGGAACCGATGGCCTGGGAACTTGTAAACCATGCGGTCCTTGTATCGAAACTAGGTTGTGGTGTGTCCCGAGCTAGGGAGATAAGGGTAAAGTAGTGGTAAAATTCCGATTGCACATCCCACGATCCTTGATTTGAACTGCGAACGCTTGCAACTCGTGATATCTGTCACCGTCTGGTTCTCCTAGCGAGGTCCATTGGATGAACTTGAAGAAGCTGGGTGCTCAACCATAGTGCACATCTTTGGAAGAATCATGTGCACTCCAACCGCGAGTGCCAATACTTTTTATGTGAAAACTGAACTGAGCTGAATTGCCCAGGGGCGTGGTACGGACTTGCACTGTCAGGGGTCGTTTCTGGTGTCAGGCTTCGGGTTCCGCATAAATGTCTTCGTTCGGTTTTGCACCTGCTGGTGATGTACGTCAAAAAAATGCTCCAGTTCCCCGTCAGATGAGTCACCCGCATCTGAATAAATTCAAGGAGGCAAAGCTGGAGATGGGCAAAGTTTATGAGGATATTTTGAATTACATGATTGATTGCCAAAAGTTTACGGACAGTCATTTGGAAGGTAAGTAAAGCCGTTTTTTTCTAATTATTCGGCAGAAAAGTTTTTGCGTTTGATTGGTGAGGATACACGTGAAGAAGTTGTGCAACATGTTCAGAAAGTCAAAAGCATCCAAGGTGTGATATCAAGGAATCAAATGAAGTGTGCGTTTTTCGGACGGTAAGCTTGTATTCGGTTTATTCGCTATTTAGTTGCCGTAGTTAGTTATTGTAAGCCCGATGGGGCAAATCATCGGGAGAACTATGTCAGTTGCTCTCGTGGTGTGAATTAGGCATACAGTTGTTATATACCAGATGGCGGTGCCTTAAAGTTCCTTATCAACGTTTTTCCTAGCCCGGTGGCTTGTGCACTAAGCGACGGAAGTTATGGACCGTGACATGAAGTGCTCAGCAGTTGTCCACTTAGTTTACTTTAAGTTGAATACCGTAACGTAATACTGCATAGAACCCATGGAATATTATTGCTGAGAAAATGTAGAAAGCCCACTATCAGTCATCGTCATCATCGTTCAGCGTTAAACAGCAAGGCAAGCCTCACTGAACGCTGCCTTTCCCCAGAGTTACACGTTTACATAAAAAGAGTGAATATTCAATGGGAACAGGGAGTGGACCTACACAGGCGGCAAAAGTTAAGGTGCTGCTGCAGCCAACACACGAAACACAGTCTAATTGTACAACCGCACGTGTTTTCAATCGATAGAAAATGACAGCACGATCGCCACTG
>LUCM01005304.1:0-48498 GCA_008360955.1 Fasciolopsis buskii | reverse complement strand
CGGTGGATCTTATCATCTTTTTTGCAATTCAATGCATTCACGGATTCACACCTGTTCATGGGCATTTGCTCATCTCTGGGGTAGTTACCAAGAGCTTTGTTAAAACTTCGCCGTCATTTCTGAAGAACGACCTAACCAGCTTTGCAGCTTCGTGTCTTACAGAAATGCATCTCATTGATGACCTACATTTCTGATAGGGGAGTAGTGTATACCTAAATCTCTTCCCTTTTAATCACAAGTAAAATACTCACTGTCGAGCTGTCAAATGAACTGTCTGCTGATGTGCTCTACCCAACGGACCTGGCTGTGCTCCTGAGTGAATCAGCTATCCGTCGGTTTCCTTGATCGCTTCATTTACACCGGGCATTCTTGGACTAATACTTTTATCTCTTGGTAATGATTGCGGCTGTTGCTTTTGGCCGCAGCTTTTTTCGCTTCTCTGCATCTCCGTACCTACCGCTACACACTGCCATTTCTCAGGATCGCGGTCAGCTGACGTATAAGGGATTTGCTTGTTTCATTATATGTAACATCCGCGGGAGGGAGCAGAAGAGATGGAAGAATCAATAAACATCGGACAGCAGCTGAGGTCGAGAATGTTCATTTTTTCTGAGCTCCATGTGACAGTTTTGCGTGAAGTCTTCCGCTGCTCAACGTGCGTAATCTGTTATGTTTCATTAGCTGATTTAAAGTGTTCTCAGTACTGGCACGTGATACTGGATTCCTCACCTCTACATTACTCACCCGGTCACTGCACCCAGTCCTGGTGGTACTCGGTAGACGTCGGCGATCGAAACGATGCAAACGACAAACAAATGCGGCACGCTTATTCCATGTCTCGCATCCCTGCAACTGAACCAAACGCGCGCTGGCACAACAGGTACGATATTCCAACTTCAGTGAAATACCAGGCTCACGCTACGAGTGCTTCCACTCTTCAGTGTAGGCCGCTCGAACCTTGCGTATAGGCATCTGCGTGCCCCAAGTTTGTTTCATTTCGAGGATGGAGTCTTCTGTTGGCTACTACTCCGCAGTGTGGCTCACCAGCTCATTGATGTAGTTATAAGTTTGGAGCTTTCAGTTGCGTAGAGGAGTTGTAAGGAGGTAGTGTTCTATTAGTCATTGTATTCACTCAAATCCCCAGCGCTAGACGTCGGATAGGACTCAAGTAATGGGAGACCACAAGAGGGCGTCGCGTGACATAACACGGAATATAGAGTGATCGAAGCAGTGGGGCCACTGCTCACATTAGTTGGATAGCGAACATTTAGACGAGCGACACGGGTTTATTGATCTCTGCCACCGCGGCAAGCAAGCAGCGAAAAGGCACGTCATATGTTCAGTGGGCTCTAACGTATAACGTTAATTATCCGAAGAAAGGGACAATAATGTAAAAGCGTGGCAATCGGCAAATCATGGATGAGCAATGTTCGAGACCAAACTTCGATTAACCGGTCACAATGAAATTAAGAATAACTTGAAAAATAGCCGTTTTACGAGAAATAAACATGCGTAACAATTTCAGGCCTTTCGAATTTTGGGGACCTGACCATGTACACAAAGTAAACACTCAATTTTGTGTGTGAAATTGAAGGAGCTCATCCTGATCAGTTTCCTTGATTTGCAGCCACGTTAACGCACAAACATATGCAAAAGTGCAAAAAACTAGTCCTTTTATTAAAAATCAAGTGATTATTTTTTCGCACTTTCGTAAGGCGGGGATCTGTTTATTCGCTGCAAACCACTTAGTGGAACCACTATCTGCGGTATTCATGTTTTTTCTCTGGGTTCCACCTCCCAGAAGTTCTAACTATGTGAATGTGTTCTCCTTTGGACGTTTATTTCCCATCTGGATGTGCGCTCCCGATACAATCAACCATGGACGTTTCAGTTGAACTACAACCCTTACCAAAGTAGTGTTTGTTCTCACAGACCTCACATTGACATCCGTTGCTTGGATCGAGCCAGTTTAGTTTAGTTACCAGGGCTGAGGAACATTGCAGCTCTGATCAAATGTTGTCGTTGATTGCCAGTTATGACACATTCTCGAAGATTTAAAAAAGTCACTGGCTTTTGGTTTCCGTGAAATATGGAAAGCGGAACATGGTTTTTTAAGTCACAAACGCGTAATAACCAGTTGAGGTAACATCGTCCGTGCCTGTCACATGCTAGGTAAGATGAATAAATATGATGTTGGTAACTGATTCCAAGCTCTCATTGTGACTAATCTGCCATTGTTGGCGAATAACAAGGAACTTAATCATGTAGATAATCTAAAATTGCTTTCTGCCTACGGCAATTTACTCAGTTTTGATTTTTCATTAGTAGTCTTTTGAAGGAGCCTAGGTCTTCTCCCAACGGTTCCTTTTCTTTCTAGGGTGTACTCCTGAACTGGTTTTTTCGAGGGTCTGTTGTGTTTGTAGGTAAGAGCGTGCGACTCAGTTTGCCTAATCGATTTTTGAGTCAACCAAACTATTGTCGGTGGTGAAACTACGTCCTGAGTCCTTTTGAATTTCCATCGAACTGTGCGATATTTTGCTTTGATACGATTAGTTGTTCATTTTTTTCACGATCCTCTGTATGCATAGTAGTGTTCTCTTTTTTCCTCCTCAACGCTGCTTTGCAATTTGAATATCCTGCAGCACTATGAGAGGACCTCTTCTAAGAGGTCTTAGCGCTTTCAGCCCTAAGGTGCTATCACTCATACCTTCCGATCTTAGCTTATCTCTAGTATCGCCGGTCTCTTCATTTATTACCATACAAAATTTACCGTCGCACTAAAACCAGATTTGTTTGTTTACGTTTTGTGGAGTGATGTGGCTGAATATGCTGCTTTCATGTCAATAGAACACCGAGTGTTTTTTCACGTTTGGAACATCATGCAATTCAATTCTAAGGTCTCTACGGATTCTGTAATCAAGAAACTTTGCACCAAGTCATACCCTGATCGCCCCGTTGCTCCTGTCATTTGCGCTGAGTATGGGCGAGGAAGACACGGTAAAAGTGGCCATGGACAAGCTTACACGAAGCATGCCGGAACCATTAGAGGTGATTTAGGATTGCTCTGATCCCAGGGCGATCGTTATATATATATATATATATATATATATACCTCCCTATATATATACGTATATTTATATATATATATATACGTATATATATATATACGTATATATATATCGTTTGAATATTTCCTAATCTCCACATAATTAACCTTCGAAGATTATCTTACTTCACCCCGGTTCAACCTCGTATTGTATTCAAATGTCGTATATAGTGTTTTTGGTTTTATTCCCACCATTCCATAACGCAGCTGCTCGGGTCTAGCTGCTAATGCATCAGTATTTGTGCTTTGCTTTTTGTCTGGGAGCTTATTGATGTCGATCCCTTCTTTACTCTCTTCAGCGCTTACAGACGATCTATCTTCTCATTTCTGATTGAAGCCTTCTCTAATGTGGCTGCGCTGCTTGCTTTTGCCTGGGCAGTATCGTTTTCCAGATTGGCACGTGTGATCTACGGCTTGTTTTTTCAGTTTATCACAGTGGTCTCCTCTGTATCAGCTTAACTCAATTAGTCCAAGTCTCTATCTCATTGTTTTATAAAGCGCTTTTCGTTTTCGTTTTAGCTCTTAATAGTTTTTGGATTGGCCTATCATGCCGGTCGATTCTGCAGTTAGTGAACACAAACGACGAACAGTTGGATTTCAGCTAACGGAAGATGAAATCAACAACTTCATTGCTCACGGAGATGACGATACGGACAGCGAAGAAAGTGACTGGGATGACTTGGGAGAAACGAACTTGTCAGAAGTTTTACCAAACGTTCAGTGCCGAAGTCCGACTTCATGTAAAACCTTCAGAATTCCATCGGGACCGACGTCGATTTCCACTAAGCCGACGAGGCCCGAACGGCAAGGTTTGCGATCCCAAACTTACAAAGTTTGCCCGATATTCCTCAGTGTTTTGACTTAACCTTTCTCATACAGAACAGTGCTCCAGCCAAAGGTTGTTTCTAGCTGTGTGGCTGTCACGAGACTGCACCTTGACGTGGTGTGACGGCTTGCGTGCCTCCATGATCCAACGAACTATATAGGATGGCTTATCTCAAGCCGAAGATCCAATCATGCCTGGAAGGTCAATGGGTAGAGGCCTGACGAAGTAGTCCCCTGGTCCTCCCAGTCGACGGGGGTTGATCTGAGTTAGCAGCTCAGTCGGAAAAACGAGTGGAAGAATAATTGATCCAAGTAGATGGGCGCCCACTCAGCTATTCCCCGCTGCATTGCGGTCAGGTTCTTGCCAAAACCAAGGCTTTGGTTGAGAACCCTAATCGTTCTTCTGCTTAGCGAATGGACTCTCTAGCAGTACCCATCCATCAATTCTCACGAGTTGCATGCCTACAAATAATTCCATACTGGATCGGTCGTCGCGCAGGATAATCAGGACCGCGCTGCCCATTGCATCGAGCGCTGGTGAGGTGGGTAGTGATAAGTATGCTACTGCTTAGAGTTCCCTCTCTTTTATTCGGCCTGTCCCTTCTGTCTCCAACTCAATCTGTTTGTCCCTTCTGCCTACCCATAGTATCCCCATTGGTAGTACGCCCGATACTCGCAACGGTTTATTGTCAAGTAGTGTAGTAGGTGGTTTTCAGTCTGTTAGGTCAAATTTTCTCAAGCCTCGTCAGCCTCTGCATCTGGGTTCCTTCAATGTGCGCACTTTAATGCAGGCTGGCCAACAGGCGTGTTTGGCTCTGACAGTGGACTCACTTTCGATTGATGTCTGTTGCGTGAGTGAAACACGAATTCAGGACTCAAGTAGAGTAGAGCAATTCGACTAACTGCGCCAAATGTCTCGTCCAGATATTTTCTTCGCACTTCAAGAGACGAAGCAGCTCAAGCTATGGGTCGTCAGCGTGGTGTAGGAACAGTCTTGAGTGAGAAGGCTGAAGCAGCCCTTCTAGACTGGATCCCAGTCAACAGTCCCTTGTGTTCCATGAGACTGCAGGGATCAGTCGGCGTCCGAAAGGATGGTAGTGTTAAGCGTAGTTTATTTTTTATCTCAGCATACGCTCTGATAGACTGCAGCACTGACATGGAGAAAGACGAGTTTTACGCTGATCTCGTCACTCTTGTTCGGAAGAGCAAACGCTCTGACATTGTAGTGGTAGCAGGTGACTTTAACGAGCAAGTTAGAAAACTCAGTGCATCGGAGTCCTGTTAAGGTGGGCGATGCGCCTTACCTGCACAACGAACAGACAACGGGGAAACACTTCTCCAATTCTGTGCAGATAATCATGTATTCGTATCTAGTACGAATTTCCGACACAGTTTGCGTCACACTACGACATGGCGCTCTAACTCGACAGTTACTTCGAGTCAGATTGACCACATCGCAGTTAGCTAGCGTGACTCTACCGTTCGCGAGCGTTGTTATGGCATACTTTTTTCTTTTTATTTGATTGTGAAACTAACTTTAGTATCCGAGATAACAGCGTCTGCAGATCGCAATCAATTCGGGTTATACTAGTGGTCAGTCAGGTGTGAAGACCAATGAAGGTCGATATACATTTCGGGGCACAGTGTTTAGGTGAACGTGGTTTCAGTGAATGTTCCTTCACACTTGTGCAACCGTGATATTTGGCCAACAATTGGTGGCTAATTGTGTGCTAAGTCAGATACTGTTTGGTCATGTGAGGCTAGCAAATGGAATTCGGAAATATCATAAAGTGTTTATTTCGCCATTTGAGTTTTCGATATTTATTTGCTCAATATCATTATAGATCCGTTTCTGTGTGACGGTGAACATTTGGTTGTTAGCGATAATAAAACCATTATTGAAAGCAAATCTTTGCACAACTCGAAGGTGAACGTTCGATAAATTATGGTTAAATGGTAATATTTGATGGAGATAAACAATATGAGCAGTCAGACAGATGAATAAAGGACGATGCACATAAGAAACGGACGAATAATGCAGGTAGGGGGGGACAAAAAGTTAAGTACTGTACTACGATACTCATCCGATACGAAATGAGACTTAATTTCTTCGCGTATAAGGATTGAGCATGAACTATGTAATAAGGTTTTTCCTTGGAATCCTGTCTCGAGCCCATGATCGCGAAAAAGGACCTTGCCGCCCAGATGTTTGCAGTTGGCAAGCTCAAGTGCGTCCTTCGCGATCTTAGTAACAGCATTCAGTTTTCGAATCATCGATCACATTATCCCCTTCAGTGATCCACGCGAATCCGTAGCATGGTCAGCTACGGCTATTATGTTGGATGCTCGGCTTACTGCACCCAGTTCGCTGTTGACAATAGGTACCATCGCAGTCGTTTTACATATTGAAATGTCCGTATGAGTACTGGATCATGAAAAGGAAATTGTAATTGTCAGCAGAAATTGAAGTAGCTGCAGTCAACGCCGTTTTACTCTGCCTCTCAATCCACCGGAAGTGTTTTGTAATTACACGCGGTGGATTCTGATGTTTCCTTCTGCTAGGCATTCATCCGTGTTCACTGGAGTAATTAAGACCATCAGCGGTCAGCGTTAAAGAACAAGACAAGTCTCACTGACCGCTACCTTTTCTCCACGGTTGCATGTTTCTATACAAACGGTTAATATTCGGAAGGAACACAGATGGAACCTACACAGGCGTGAACAGTTAGCACCGCTGCAGTAGTCAACACAGGGGACACAGCCTAACTGTACAAACGCATGTGTTTTCAATCATTCTGATTCGATAGAAATGACAAGACAATCGCCACTGTTTACGGTTTCTTTACTGTACCGCCACCGTCATCGACGTAGCACGATTAGCTGTCGAGCGTCTGTGATTCGGCTGTTCGCAGCAGATATTAGCGGAAACTATCCCAGGAACTAAGAACTTTGATGAGCACCAATGTCGACTAGCAGTGGGATCAAATTAAACGGGCGATTAACTTGGCAACAGATTTCGCTTGTGGTCCTAGATCTAGCACAGTACACACGACCTTTCAAATTCAGTGAAATATCAGGCCGATGTCACAAGTGCTTCAATCCAGCGTAGGCTGCACGAGCCTTGGATATACGCATACTTACCTCCACTGCCGAGCTGATATTTCACTGAAGTTGAAAGGTCGTGTGTACTGTGCTGCAGTGCGCTCAGTTTAGTTCTGTTGCACGGTTGCGAGACGTGGAGTATGCGTGTGGGAGATGTTCGTCGGTTGGAGGTTTTCGACCACCGATGTCTGTGTAAGTTCGCCAGGATTGTGTGCAGTCATCCGGGAACAGTTTAGAGGTGGGGAATCTAGTATTAAGTGCCAATTCTGAGAATACCTTATCTTAGCGTACTAACCTTAGTTGACAGCGCCGGTTGGCAAAAACCCGTCTACCGTAAGGTGCACGATTTTGCGTTCCTGCCACGATTTGGATGTAGCCATTTGGACGTCAGCAGTTGACGTGAGAACGTGGAATAAAAAAATACATAACGGGCCCATATGCAGTAGTTGTCTCACGTCCTCGTGGTGGGGACACTGAAGGATATGGCAGTGAACCGTGAACAGTTGCGATCGTGTTGTCATCTTTCATCGTATCAGAATGATTGAAAGGTCAGAGCCTTTACCTTTTCGAACTACAGTGACGAGTTTGTTATAAAACTCGCTTTTTTGTATGTCAGTGGTGCTGTCCGTTGGGCCATATGTCGAGGTGACAATTGGGCTGCGCTTAACACAGTTGTTCTTCCAGACGATGACTGATTCCTACATTCTCACGGCGCACAAATAACTGTTAACTGGGATCCAGCCTTCTCACCGCGTTGACCCACAGCTTGAACTGCTTAGTCTCCTGAAGTGCGAAGGAAATATATTGACGAGACATTTGGCGCAGTCAGTTGAGTTACTCTAATCGAATCCTAGATTCGTGTTTCACTCATGCAGCAGACATCAATCGAAAGTGAGTCCACTGTCAGAGTTAAACAAGCCTGTTAGCCAGCCTGCATAAAAGTGCTCACATTGAAGGAACCCAGATGCAGAGGCTGACGAGGCTTGAGAAAATGTGGGTTGGTAGACTGCAAAGCAGTTACTACACTATTTGACAATGAACCGTTGCGAGTATGGGCCGTGGTATCACTGGGGACATCATGGATGGGCAGAGCGGGCAAAGACACTGTGTTGGAGACGGAAGACATCGGTTGAATAAAACGGAGGGGACTCTGAGCAGTAGCATACTTATGACTAACCCCCCCGTTCGACATAATGGTCAACGCAGTCTTGGATATTCTACCCAACGGCCGATGCAATATGGAATTATTTGTAGACGTGTAACTTATGCGGAATGTTGGATGGGTACTACTGGGTACTCCATCCATTTACCAAAACTATTATGGCTCTCAATCAAAGCCTTTGGTTCTAACAAGAACCTGGCCGCAAGGCAGTAGAGTGTGACTGAGTGGAAGCCTATCTGCTCGAATCAATTACTCTTACACTCAATTTTCTCATTGTGCTACCAATTCAGATCAACCTCTGACCGATAGGACCGGGAGACTCCTTCATCAGGCCTCTACACTTTGACGTTCCAGACATGAGTGAATTTTCGGCTTGAGATAAGGCATGCTGTATAGCCCGTTGGATGGCTGAGGCACGCAAGCCGCCAGACCCCGTCAGTGTGCAATCTCGACGTGACAATTGCTAGAGATCGTCGATTAGGTCCCGATTACTCTCTTAATTCGTTTTTTTCCGCTGTGCACTATAGTCATCTATCATTCTTTGTAGTTTTCTTTGAGTGAATGACGTTTTTGCGACTGGCCACTCGGAAGGGTAGCAGTGAGGTTTTTCTTGGTTAGTTTTTGGTAATAATCTTACTCTACTGGCTCTAGTGCAATATCCATTATTGTTCGATCCGGCGTCCCAGCCGGTCTGCATAACATCAATCTCAAATTTCATTTTGTTTTTTTATCTGTAGATGTCGGACTAGACATGCTCTTCGACAACAGCTCCAACTCTAACTGTGCGACCGGAGGAAACAGTGGTATCGATCATTTTCTCCGGGGTTCAGATGATAGCGATTCTGAACCTCACGGTTTGGATCGTGAAGACGATGGCGGTATGTGCGTCACGTTAGCCTCCTATACGATTCTAACGTCTTAATTAATTGATTTTCTGTTTCGCACTCTCCCTTTTTTCAAAATTTGCTCCTTCATTCTGTTCGTTTCGGAACCACTGTAATTCGGATTTATACAGTTGCATCGCACTAAGTAGATCTTCATAATTTTCTGTGGAAATAACTCACCTGCGCTGCAAAGATGTAATCAGCAGGAAAATGATGAAAATTTATCCCTAAAATGAAGTCGTTTTGGCTAAGAAGCCGCTGCGGTTGTCGTTTGGGGGGCTTCAACTACTGATTCGAATGAAGGTTTAGAAATACAGTTTCTTCTTTGAAAGCACCGAAAATCCGTTCTCTTATCATTCTGCTGGACCGTGCTTTGATAAAGTGCGTACCTGAGATTGTTTTCGGACCGAGACTTTTGATTTCCAAATATCATTATCCGCATGCGGTGGCTTTAGCTGTTCTTTTTTGCGGTCGCGCGATTCATTGCCTCAATTCGTGGACTTATTGTGCATCAATTTGAATAAGAGAGCTCTGTTGTTCCGCGATACGCTGCCACATTTGACGATATCTGTTCATTGAATAGCTCTTGTATTGTATTTCTTAGTAAAAACTTGTGTACAAAAAATAATGTCGCATTTTAGTCAAAAATCGTGAGGGTGAAAAATAAAATAGGAATAAGGTTTACAGTCATCACCTTGTAAGATGTGGAAAAAACTCATCGAGAAATAATCAGAGCACATTATACTAGATTGCTCAGGAATTCAGCTAAATTACGGTCACGGTTTGTCAAAATGCGTGCTAAATATGGGACATTGGAGTTCCCATAGATATTTGTTCTATTGGGTATGGAACGAAAAGCAGATCGTGGAGAAATATCGGAGCGGCACTTTGAAAGATCGTTGTGCAGAGGATGTGTGGGATCTGAACGAATTTTGATTAATTTTCTCATATGCTGATGAGTGCTGATCACATAGATTGAAGGACAACGCAGTTGGTGGTATGAAAGACACGGCTAATAGTTGATAGCCTCCGGTGAAGAATTTTAAAGTCTTTTTTAAGTAAACCTGGAAAAATGATGGGAGAGCAGGTAAGAACTATTAGAAAAACTGGTATACAAATCGGGAGATGATGCTTTGTTTCACCTTGTAGGGTCGAAGCTTCCTGGTTCGAAATGGCAACCGTCGGAGAGTTTTTACACAGTAACTCCTAGGTGTTTCACTGAATCAACCCTGGTGAGTGTTTCTGACTTGATGAAAGACGTTTGAAATGGGTAGGCTGACCGAGAGAGAGAAGAGACATTCAAGGCATTTAGATGTGTTGAGATTTAAACCAGCTCGTGCAGGTTAATCGTAAACGGAAGATAGGTTGTTTGAAAATCTTTGCTAATCTTCGTTCTTCGAAACGGCCTGAGAAAGGGCAACATCATCAGCATAACTAAACAGATGACAGAGTGTGTTAGTTGATAAGTCGCTGATGTGAGTATTGAAGAGATGCAGTGAAAGAATAGTACCCTGAAGCAATCCTCAGTTGTTAATCAACGGTTTTAAAGTTTTTCCGTCCATTCGTGTGCACTGGTTTCGGTTAGTGAAGTAATCAGACAGCTATGCTTTATGGAGTCCTGGGACAGCCAAATGTTTCCAGCTTGTCCGGTGTTGGCAAATCGGTATGCGAAAAGACATGCGATGTACTGTAATGTGGAGACTTTACCGTAGGTATGTTGCTAACCGAATGATCTAATACTGACGGTTAATGCTTCCCATGTTTATGCGTCGTTATGTGCTTTGAACCTTCAGCCTACAGATACGACCGGACGTCACTCCTTCCGAAACTGGTACGCAAAACAGCCAATGATTGCTGGTGGTTTCAGTTACCCCGGAGGCTTTGACTAAGGTTGATGGCACGGTAATAGAGGTGACCACGTATATATCCAAAAGTGGAATGGTGTACAGTGGGCTGATGCACTTTTCGCACCTGACCTAGTATTTTCCTGAAATTGAAGAACCGTGTGTACTGTGCTTTAGTGCTCTCAGTTTTTTTGTCTGGTTTTGTGACGTGATTTTTATGTACTGAGAATGTTCGTCGATTGGAGGTTCTTGATCATCGATGTTTGCATAGTATCTCTACGGTCGGATGAGGTGAACTAGTAAGCAATGTGCTGTTTAGCAACTGAGTATTAGTTCCCGGTTTTATTTAGAACATTCTTGTGCAGCATATTAAGCCTCGTAGACTACGTTGATTGTGTCACATGCTGCACAAGGCGAACAATGGTCTACCAATGTCTTGTTTTCTGTTCCTCCCACGGACTCGATGGTTCGTGGAGGTCAACACATGACCTGTCAGCCTGGAACGGGAAAATGTATAGCGAACTTTGGTAAAATGTTTCACATTTATTGTTGGGCTCCGAAAGACCCGTTATCTAGTTGGCTGGAGACATCGGAGAATGTGACAGTGGAGTGAACAATGGCGATCATGTTGTCACCTCCTGTCAACTCAATGAGTGATTTACGGTTCCCTCTCGTTTATTCATTCTATCTCTGTCTCCAACCGCATCTATTTGCCCACTCTGCCTACGCATCATGTCTCCAATGCTAACACGGCCGATGCTCGCAACGGTTCATTGTCAAATAGTGTAGTCACTGGTGTGCAGTCTACCAACCCACATTTTCTCAAGCTTCGTCAGCCTCTGCATCTGGGTTCCTTCAATGTGAGCACTTTGATGAAGGCTGGCCAACAGGCTTGTTTAACTCTGACAGTGGATTCACTTTCGATTGATGTCTGCTGTGTGAGTGAAACACGAATTCAGGATTCGAGTAGAGCAATTCAATTAACTGCGCCAAACGTCTCGTCAATATATTTTCTTCGCACTTCAGGAGACTAAGCAGCTCAAGCTGTGGGTCAGCGTGGTGTAGGAATAGTCTTGAATGAGAAGGCTGAAGCAGCCCTTCTAGACTGGATCCCAGTCAACAGTCGCTTGTGTGCCTTGAGACTGCAGGAATCAGTTGGCTTCCGGAAGGATAATTGGGTTAAGCGCAGTTTATTTGTCGCATAGCGACATGGCGTTCTAACACGACAGGTACTCTCAGTCACATTGACCACATCGCAGTTAGCTGCCGTTGGCGCGGTTCTTTCTGCAACTGTAGATCATGGCGTCCGACAGTTTTATGCCACTTTCACAGGACGGATAGTCTTAGTCAGATTGATCATATTGCAGGAAGCTACCGTTGGCGCGGTTATGCCCAGTAGTGTTGATCTCACCGGACCACGTACGTCGAATCGGACCATGTGTCAGTTTTAATACCCTGAAGGAACCGAGATTCAGAGGTTGATGAGGCTTGATAAAATGTGGGTTAGTAGACTGCACACCAGTGACTACACTATTTGACAATGAACCGTTGCGAGTATCGGCCGTGTTAGCATTGGAGACATGATGCGCAGGCAGAGGGAGGAAGAGACGTGGTTGGAGACAGAAGAGACAGGCTGGATAAAAGAGAGGGAACTCTAAGCAGTAGCATATTTATCACCGCCCACCTCACCAGCGCTCGATGCAGTGGGCAGCGCGGTCCCGATTATCCTGCGCGACGACCGATCCAGTATGGAATTATTTGTAGGCATGCAACTCGTGAGAATTGATGGATGGGTACTGCTAGAGAGTCCATTCGCTAAGCAGAAGAACGATTAGGGTTCTCAACCAAAGCCTTTGGTTTTGGCAAGAACCTGACCGCAATGCAGCGGGGAATAGCTGAGTGGGCGCCCATCTACTTGGATCAATTATTCTTCCACTCGTTTTTCCGACTGAGCTGCTAACTCAGATCAACCCCCGTCGACTGGGAGGACCAGGGGACTACTTCGTCAGGCCTCTACCCATTGACCTTCCAGGCATGATTGGATCTTCGGCTTGAGATAAGCCATCCTATATAGTTCGTTGGATCATGGAGGCACGCAAGCCGTCACACCACGTCAAGGTGTAGTCTCGTTGTAACAGAGTTTAATCACCGCGTAGACTGCGCCATGAAAGGTTTCGTATCACCTTCGAAAGCATTGTGATCTCGCAGCGAAATAAACCCCTGTAAGAAACTGCGCGTTTACCGTGCCGCTGTTCGCACAGTCCTTACGTTCTCATGCAAAACTTCCCCACTGAGGGTGGACGATACAAACCGATTTGGAAGTTTTGACCATTGGTGCTTCCGCCGTATGGCAAATTCATGTGGTATTACTGCGTCCCAAATGCCGCTGTGTACCAGAACTGTATGAACGTCGAACAGCTTTCGTCATTTCTCCAAGGATGTCGTATTCAGTGGTTCGGTCACATTTTCTGCCGACCGAAAACGGAATTAACGAAAAGGAGCCTATTACCGTTACTCTGTTCAGACTGGAAATGTCGCCTTAGCGGTCAAATGAAGGTGTGGGTTAGCACTATTAGGACGGACATGAATCGCTTAGGTTTTTAGACGGTTTTCGGAGTGGGCAAGTGGTGCAACAACTGGATATTGTGGTGTGCAGACCACGCTGAAGATTGCATCACGTGGGCGGCCGCAATCAGATACATCTCAGAAGCCGACGTTTGCTCTTGGAAGAGCTGGTCGCTTAACGAAGTAAAGGAAATAATCAGAATGATTGAAAAGTGTTTCTACAGTCAGACTATATTCCGTGTGCTAGATACCGCGACATTCTTTTCTCTTCCAGCCGTCCGTAGGTCCACCCCGTATCCACCTTGTATATTCGTTCTTACCATAGCAACTTGTAACACCGTGAGAAAGGTGGTGTTCTGCGGGCTTGTCCTGCTGTTTGACGCTGAGCGCTTGTGATGTTGTCGGTCGTATTCGAGGATATTAAGGTGACACACAAAGCCTAGGTAAGGCTGCCTGAATTTAGTTCTCCACACGTTTGTCTGTTGACTTTTGGTTTGATTTAGGCTTCTTATGTACAATAATGTCTGCTGAAGCTTCCGAATCACGCCACAAAAACTGGTCTGTTCCTTCCGAGTGAATTATAAGAGATGAATTCCTCATTCATAACACGTTGCGCTTTCTGGTGGTTAGTATTTCGGGCTATTGTTGTTTGATTGCGCTTTATTTTTCAAAATACCTATTGAACTCTGTTTCTCATTGCACATAGGTGTTCCTTGTCCAATGTTTTACTTGGTTTGTAGTTTCGTTACCGTTAGTTCGGTCCATTTTTTCTGTTGAACTCTGGGTTCATGTACGACACTGCGAAACCATATGTTTTTTAATGGCCATTTTTTGCATCCACGTGAACGCTATAGAATATTAAATTTCTTCGTTCTGGTGATTGACTGTTATGTTCACTTTATCCATTTTACAGATGATGTGATCCCACTTAACTCCTTCGGTTCTCAGATTCAGCAATGTTTGAACTCTGCGGAACGTCTTGCTCACGATAAAGCGGTCGACAGAGAGGTCGAGAACGCAATTGAGAGCGACTCATCTACTCTGGTTAGGACTGGAAAGACTTCCACCGTGTCGTCGATCAGCTCAGCTTTGGCCGCTTGTGCTGCCCGACGAAAGAAAGCGAGTATGTCTTGATAGGTGTTGAATTCTTCTGCGAGTTATTTATAATTTGTAATTCTATTTCCTTTTTCAATGACGTTTGACGTTTGGGTGTAGTGGGAAGAGCATACCGCATAATTCGGCGGAGACAGAACCATCAACCATCACTCTGAAGCTCATAATGATATAGAACCACGTAAGGCCTTAACAAGGGATGTGTTGTAATGAAGTGTAACAACATCTAACTGTTACTTACCATCAAAGTGACCGGCGGCTCTGGGATTCGAATCTCTAATCTTTTTCTGGTGATATTCACCGCCCATCTACAAAAGTCTGGAGTTATCCGAAAATTTTCGATCTTGTTACCGAACGGAATCAGCTGTAAAGACAAATTAATCGAGCATGGCCAGACCGTAGTCGGACCAAGAAAAACGGTCTTAACGGGATATGCACTCAAAAACAAATATATACACTGCCTTAATTCTAATTCCCTTTTTTATTTACAAATGCAATAGATCGGCATTTTACGGCCTGCGCGACTTTACTGACTCACACCTCAGGTTGCGAACACTATCATTGGTGTTTGTTCTCCAACCTTTTACTAAATTGTCCCATTATGTGTTGCTAAGCGACTGTAGCCGACGATATTGACGATAGGCAGCAATTTGTTTAAGTGGTGGAATAATTTACCATCTGATTACATTTTCAGATTTTGCTATGTAGAATCTTTGGCAAGTATTTCCGGTCTTGTTATGATCTGAACCCACAAGGGCTAATTTGCGTAGCTGTTGGCAAGTGCCGGTGGCTGATCGATCCGTTGCTTAGTTTTGGGGTTGCTTCATGGTAAATTCCGGGGTAATCGGTGCGCAGTACTAATTCGCTCCGTACCCATCAGTTTGTGGATGAGATTATACCTAATTATTTTGATGATTGTGCTGAGTCGACTTTCTCACCGTTAATAAAGGGCTCTTAGAATTATAAACCTTAGCAAATTTAAGTGCTTCAAATTCGCGAAAACTTCTATACTACTCGTAACGAAAGAGGCAATCAAAAACAAATCAGTGGATTCTTTTTGTTCTACAACGGACCGTTATCCTTCACAATTCAACATGTCCAAACGTCTTTCCAGTAGTTTTTTCTATAGTGCACATGTGCGGTAGAATACATTTCCTCCTCTGTTGCTAATATCCTGCACCATTTCATCGGGATGCCAGGTTAAGTATTCATGTTAATTATCATATTTCCTGGTATCTTTCTTCTTTTACTTTTGTTTTTATTTAGGCGGCAATGTTAGTCATTTTCGCGGTGAAATCTGCCAGCCAGACACTAGCAAATCCATAGGTATCAGGAGTTTCTGTCGTTTTGGTTTTCGATGTCTAGTAATTCTTTTACACAACAGAGATGGTGAGGTATTTAATGCGTCGCTCACCTAAAAAATGATCCCCCTTCCGAATCCCAGATCCGCCGATCGCTTTCGTAGTCGATAGCAGTTCGCCTCAACGGACTCACTTTTGATCACCTATAGTGTAGAACTATAAGTGCTACTACTGCTGAAGGTCTTGATCACTCCATTTTTATTGCACAACTATTATGAAGATATCCCCCCATCTTCCAGATTCTACGCAGTGGTGTAGATCAGTATTCCACTTACGAGGAGCAGTTGATCTTTATATATCTCAAAATATCTAGAGTGGCAAACGTTTATTTGTTTTCCGCCAGACAACGTTTTCTCATCGAACTCAATAATAAACCTCTAGAACTTTTAGACGTATTTAGCGTGTCAGTTATTCGTCCGTCACATAGCTTTCTGGTCGCAACTTCCACTTTTTGTTATTAATGACGCACACGTTGTGGCCGATCCCTTGGAATGCATACTATTGACCTTTTGCATTTTACGTAACATTGTTCCGAAGGCCTAATCACAAATTTCACAACCTTTTGTTTCGAGAAAGAGAAGTAGGCCGAAATCCATCGTGTAACTTTGAATTATGTGCAACGCAAAAGTTGGGCTTCAAGATCACTCCAGTTTTTGGGCCACTTTTGGTTCATTCATCGGCTCATGTATTTCAGAGGAACGGATTCTAGGAAGCATCGTTAATCTTTTACAGTAAGATTTTTTTAGGTGCTTCAAATGCACCGTCCCGGTCTTGCTTTCCACTCTCTAACGGGTACACTAAATTGTGCTTTTGGATCGTCAGAAATATCCTGGCTGATTTTTTTACAAATATTAATGACGCATTTCTAAATAAAATAAGAATGCCGTTAAGTGATCTGGATCACCGGCTTCGTTATCTAAAAAGAATCTACTACGTGGTGATATTCAGTCACCAATGACCTTGGTTTCACGGCAAATTTTGCCGAACTGAATTATACTAATATGTAAGACATAAGATCTTGGGTACAAAGTTAGGCTCTCATTGGCTGGATGAATTTTCGCTGATTTGCTTGCTAGGGAGTATACGATTAGTCCAGTGTGGACTTTATAGGGCACATGACACTAACGTTTCCATGATGATTTTTTTTAACAATACAATTGAGCGAAAGAAGTGATATTTAGTTCATTGGTAGTATCCTATACTGACTACCAAAAATAACCATTATTCGCTACTCGTAATTGAAGACGACAAAAACCTGACGTCAGTCGTGCAATCGTTTTTGGGCGCGGTTTACTAGCGGCCGGGTCCTTTGTGAAGTGTGCCACTGTCCTCTGTTTAAAATCTGTATTTTATCTCTCACTAATGGTTCCTTCATCGTCATAGTGTAAATTGGACGGGCGATCACCACGACGCGTGGCACTTGGCTATTGTACTGAGAATGAATTCTTGATCCTCGCAATCGCACTCTGATTATGTATCTTTCGCGACGATAGAAATTCGTCACATCATTGGGGCTACGGTACATTGAGACCGTCGTTAACACTATGTAGTTCAATCATTGTGCCCGGTAGTTTCCTGTACCCGACTAGCTGACAATCACTTGGCTTAATTATTCCTCAGTCGATGATCTGAATAACGCTCAGTGGCCCAACAGGAATATCGATCGGCCCAGAAAACTGTCAACAGCTCTGGCACCGAATGGACAGTCACCAACGGATACAGTCGCAATGAATCCTGCAGATTGTTGGCTTGCTCTTCCAACGAGACTGCGTGTTCAGTAAGTAGTTTCCTGTTTTCTCTTGTTCTTGTTTTTGTTTTGCCTTTGCCAAGCAAGGATAGAGTCTCCGTACCGGATCATAAGCCTCTTTTACTGAAGAGACAATGATAGTGGCTTCGTACAGTCTTTCTATCTACTTTCCGCATTCGCAGCGGACGAAGGTATTCGTACTTTAACTTTAGAAGCCACTAGTTAATTTAAATGTTTTTTTCCTCTCCTCTCGAGTTTCATGTGGGACTCCTTGGCTGGGCATTGTTGGTAATCTTGTCGTGAACACATGTAAGAGGTGTTTGAATGAATAGAAAGATCTAGATTATCCTAGGAGTTGCCGCATCGGGTGCTAAAGCGTAGATGACGTTCATCCGTTGGTCTATATCCCGTTTGGATCATTAGCTGATTACGTTCGAGCCAGTTAAACATTTACTGAAATCAGCTAAATTGCAGTTAAAAATTATTGACGATACAAAATGAATCATATTGATTGGACAGTTTTTTCTGAAAGCTGTTGCTGTCCTTGGCCCAGCATGGTAAAAGTTGAATGTCTCCAGCCGATGTAGGATTTCAGACTAGGAGCGTTTCACTTTATGCTAGATCCTTTCTCATTAAGCAATACTGGTATCAGCTCTGATGAGGATAACGACTTTCTGAATTGAGCTGTAAGTTTGGTGCTTGGGTTATTACGGTATTACCGGGGAAGCTCTTATTGCAATATGGTCATCGGTTCGTTTGTTCATCTTGATTTTTAACTGTCTCCTCAAATTATGAAGTGTTCGAATTTCTGCGCTAACGACCCGTGGTAACTATAGTAAAATTGGAGATATTTTTGCCTCATATTTACGATGATCACTCATAAAGCCCCATTTCTTACATATTTCCCTGAATATTTCGATTTAGTCGTGCGCGTATCTCGTCTGAATTGTGGAAACAACGAACCGCTGAACGTCAAGTCATGACTTTGATGCAGTTTGCACAAAATCAGCGGTCAAATCCGAGTTCCGGTGGTCTGACAAAAAAATCAAGTCGGTCAATGGCCAGTCATATCCTGGTTGGTGTAATTGGAAGCAAGGTACCTCCCCGACGCTCTCGCAACGACCGAATCTATTCAGTGTGGTGTTTAAGTGATCTTGACCACATTGGACCAGGAGCATCACACGGATGTGTAAAGCTGTTTCTGTTTGGTAACAGTCACGAGAAATTGTGGAAGGAATCTGAGGGTACTGTGATTGCCGTACTCAGCCCGCGACTTTTGCCGGATACAGTGGTAATTTTTATTATCTCTTCTGAATTCACTCGTAGTTTCTGTTCGGTTATATTGCGATAAGCACAGTGGGCCAGCAATAGTAAATTTATTTTTTGTGCTGAAATACAGTTCAACAATGGTGATCGGATTTGCTAATGGCAGTTCCGCCAGTAATTTTGACGGTAGAGAAATACTGGCCGTTGGCCCGTTGCCTCACCTAACTTCTGAAGATTTTCTGTGGTTCCTTGCCGCTCGGAGTTTCAGGTATACGGTTGCCGGTCTAATCTTCAATGCAGTTAACCCTAGAAGTCATAGAACTTATTCATTCTACTAGATTCATGCTTCAGGTCAAATGACAGAAGAATCTCCCATCCGGTAGTTCATATCGATATTGAGAAAAATAGTTCGCAACTGTGACAGTTTTCACAAAACCACTGCCCTCCAGTTCCTCTAGAACAAAACAGATTCAGCATTGACTGTATATTTGATTAAAATGCATTAAAACCATACACATTTTCTTTCTCGTCGCACTTCAGGAAGAGATGAAAACATCGCTGATGTTATGCTCATGTGGGGGCGAAACGCGGGCATGCCTTGTTATATGAGGACAGAAACTGAAAACCTTCGGCCAGAATCAAGTGAAGAGTTGCATTCTGCTAGAGAATGTAATAATTTTTGCGATCGAATTTGTTGTAAATCTATATAGGCGACCTCTATCAGAGTTATTTTATTGTTTTGGCTATATTATGTAAGTAGACCGGAGGTGGCCAAAGTCGACTAAACATCTGTCACCGAAAGGGCCCGAGGTTCAAATCCCAGATACGCGGTCACTTTGGCCGTAGATCGTAACTCGCTGTCATCCGGCTCGTTACCACACCTGAACTAGTGAATCTGTAAGTGGTTCTATGCCACTCTAAGTTTCAAGGTCAAGGCTGCCGGTCTGTTCCCCCTCGTTTAGTAAGCCCTAGTTGATGTGGAACGTGTACCCTCCACAGCCCTCATGCTTCAAGCATGCCGTAAGAAACGTTAATGATCGGTCGCGGACTTTGGGTGGCACCTTAAGTCTGCCTTATGCCAGTTGTTCGGCTCCTCAAATGTAATCGGATTCTGGTTTTCGTCTATTTGTTTGCGTTGAGCAGCTGATATTATTGGAGGGACATGAGCACTACGTTCGTAACGAGCGAGACTGACCCTCGATGAAGACGTACACGGCTTATGCAGCGTCCACAATGCGTCCTTCGTTATTGTCGAGCGTTACTTCACTTTTCGTCCTTAGACTCAATTTCTAATCTGATTAGTGAGCAGCGTGGATCTTAGTTGGGGCATTCACAACCATACTCGCGTTCGGCGAAAGCCGCTTTTAAACAAATGTACTTGTCAGGGAGTGAGTATTGCAATCTGCCTTGTTTATTCTTAATTAGAACAGTTATAAAACGTTATTGACAGTGAATCGTCGGCATTGATTTTTAACCATATATTACCCCGCGATTGGTGCTGAATAGCAGTATTATTGTAAAAGGAATGTTTTGAAGTCTATATGGTGTATACATGTGCATGTGACCAGCTTGGTCTAACACGTGATCCTCGATTTTATATATTGATGACCAATACATTAACTGTGTCACTGATGACTGTGACACAAATGTCGTCTAACCTAGGTAAATGTTTTTACAACTGTGACCGGTGTCAATCGCGCAACAAATTGACAACGCGCGACTGGCGTAACCTACACCTGACCGGATCGGGGTTTTTCTTACCGCCCCCAACGTGAGATGTTCTTAGTTCGGTATGTAAACTCTCCATTCTACGTGCAGAGAAATGCCAAATCGTATCAGGAAGTTCAATGCATTGCTTACCTTTTCCAATCTGTTTGCTCCATATCGTTTCTACTCAGGCAGGTACTTCTGAGAGGGATATCAGTATCACTTTAGAATCGCCACTGCACTTGATGATACTGGGTCATTCCCCCGACTTCGGAGTGTGTGCAGCTACCTCAAAGTCTGGCCAACAATGCTTTCATGTGGTCAATAAGTACGTCTCTGTTTTCCACACACTTCTACCGCTTCATGGTAGACTAGGTTGGTGTGTTACTTCACTATAGACTGGTGCATTTCTTACTTATTATCTCAATTTCTCGGGTCCTGTGTTTGTATCCCTATTTGGTTCACTGTAAACCAAAGGAAACTTGCATTCCTGTCAAAGTTTCTCCGGACAAAGATGATTGACTAATACGGTGAGATTTAATATTGGGATTGATCATAGAATAAGGGGAAAAATCTAACAAGAAAGGTCTTGCCGTACCAGGTTTTGTACAAGTTTTCCTCGCACCCCCTTGATCACAAAAGCATGAGCTCAAAAGATTGCTGAGGATTCGCAACGAACATGTATGTGGCAGAAAATAAGCTTAAATTGTGATCTCATCTGAAGACGTCCTAGGCAAACAGGCAAATCGCTGCATCGAGTTTTGGCGATGTTCACGCGAATGTTGTTTGCATTTTTTTTTCGTCGACCTCGGCGCTCCGGTCGCATATATTTTAGGATGGAGTGAATGAAATGCGATTTATGGCTCCTAAACCGAAGCGCAGCGTCCGGAAATCTTCGTTGTGTAAATCAAGATAGATAACCGCAGTTGCGGAAGACTGATATCGCCAAAGCACATCGGTCCGTAAGAGGAGAAATAATAGGACCCTGTTCTGCAGAAAGCGGTTTGTCTTCCACTGACTTTAGGAAGAATAATCAACTCCAGCTCAACTGTTTCAACAGTACAAGAAGAATGCACCTCCCAAGCCTGAATTTGTCACAAACTCTATCATTTAAGTAAGTAATCGATTGAATTCATCGAATCTAAGGTACAGGAGATTCGTGTTAGGGGTAGCGCCTCTATCTGGTTGGTTGTCATGTTCCTTGTTACATTTTCCATCTCTTCGGTCTTCATTTTGTATCCAACTGTTCTGTTTGGCTCCAGAAAGTTGGGCCGCCCGCCAGCTGCCGCATGGCGGCAAATCATTTAACAAGCACACCAAACTAGAATGATGAAAACCAACATCTAAAATCCCCGGTAAAATACCACCTAGGCTGCGGTAACAGTCTTTTCTGAATGCAATGATGAGATCTAATTTGTGACCCAACGGCTTTGATGATTTGTCGGGTTAGGTGCGATGCATGTACTTCCGGGTGGAATTCAGTTCAGTAAGTGAGGGAAAACTGACCTAAATCACACCGGCTACTTTGTGTGGTTGTTCAGATGTTGGGAGCATGCACAACATGCACTACACAAACTCACGAAGGCTGTAGCTCCATTCGGAATGTTTTTTACCTTCAGCTATTAAATGACCATGTCAGTAGTACTGAACTCGGTACCAGAGGAAGAGCAACTAACGACTACTGGCCGTTTCACTGAATTCAGCATCTCTTTCACTAAGGATGGCAGACATGAGTCCGCCTTTATCTAATGTTGGACTGCCGCACTTTTGGCGCTGATCTGATACCTCCTCGACGTTAGAAATTTGTCTGTATTGTACCACGGCTCCCTCTGTTTTATGGTTGCAAGACATGGAGTTTGCGTGTCGAAGATTTTCGTCGTTCACAATTTCTCGATCGCCGATGCTCACGTACCATCACTAAGGCTTGGATTTAGTGGCCGATCCGGCAATGTAAACGTGAGCACCGAGTATTGTGCACCGGTTTTTTTCAAAATATTCTGTTACAGTGGCTGGGCTGTGGGTAGCTGCGAATCATCACCCGAATGCCTCCAAACACCCTCTATGCGATGGATGTTCCGAATTTCCGTTTTCCCTATATTAGAGCTAAGCAACGAGCCACACGAATAATGGCTGCTCAACGATCCATCTGATGGCACCATTAATGGAAGGGTAGGAAATAGTTTGGACATATTGCTTTTTTGTGTGCAGTTTGTTCGAACTGTTCCGTACGTGTGAATAACGGTCGTTGTTTGTTCATCGTATGCGCCCACTGACTGCAGCTTCCCCGAAGGCAAAGATGAATTCTATCGAGAGTTATTTTGATTGCTCCGAAGTGTGCGTTCCACGAACGTTGTAGTCACTATTGGTGATTTTATCACTCAACTTGGGCATATCGAAGACCCACAATGGTGATCGTGTCACAAAGTTTGTTCTGACCACTGACTGTTTCTGGTGAAACACCAATTTTCGTCATTAAATGTAACATCGCCTTCATGGCGTTGGGCTCAGATTAGTGCCATTGCCATTGGTCACCACTGGCTTAGATCACTCGTGGATCGCTGATCATTCAGGTCTGCATCCATGGATTCAGATCATCCCAGTCTGTGGTCGCACCAGCACGAAGAACTCTCGTCCTGCACAGGTGATTCTAGTTCCATCCGGAACTTTCGATACGATTATCGTCCTGAGAAAATGTCCAGGACTGGAGCGAACCCTTGGAACAGGCCAAGGGTGCCTTACACTCAGCGGCAATCGCAATCACTCAGAACTCTTTGCCACAAGCCCCAGGAACAATGGATATCCTCGACTTCAGTTGCATTGTCGAATGTTCCCGGATCCGTCTCCCTCCCCCTTCCCCTGCCCCGAACGCAACATACGGTTAGATTCGTAGAGCCCTTAACTGTCCGCTGACCATGAACTTGAATAATGGTCGGGTGAAAAGGGTAATGTAGATAAATAGAAGAAGCCGGGGCTATCAGGAGTATTAGCAACTTTCATGGACTGATTGAGACGATTGTTCCACGGTAACTGAGCGTAAACAGGATGATCAAAAAATCCGACAGCACACTGATTCACTATCAGGAGCGGCTGGAGCGTTGAGCAGAACACTTTTCGGAACAGTTTAGTTCACCAACCACCGAAACTGAGCCTACCATTTATACCTGCAAGTGAACAATTGCAGATGGATACCAGCCCCCCCTCCGAAGTAGACGTGGAGAAAGGTTTTCTTAAAGGACATAAGGCAGCTGGACTACATGAACTGTCGCTATCATCATGATCATCGTTCAGCGTTAAACAGCAAGGCAAGTCTCACTGACCGTTGCCTTTCCCCAGAGTTACACGTTTATATAAAAAGAGTGAATATCCAATGGGAACAGGGAGTGGACCTACACAGGCGGCAAAAGATAAGATGCTGCTGCAGCCAACACACAAAACACAGTCTAACTGTACAAATGCACGTGTTTTCAATCATTCTGATTCGATAGAAAATGACAGCACGATCGTTACTGTTCACGGTTCACTGTCATATCCTTCAGTGTCTCCAGCCAACAAGTCGACGAGTCTTCCGGACCCCAACTACGAAGGCGTGAGACACCTACTTTACCTAACTTCGCTGTACATTTTCTCATCCCACGTTGCCACGTCATCTGTTGGCCTCCACATGGCTTCTTCCATTCCTTAGGAGGAACACAAAATAGGGCACGATATGGTAGACGAGTGTTCGTCATAAGCAACACGTGACCCAACCAGCGTAGTCTACTAAGTTCCATACGCTGAAACAAGCTATTCTCAGAAGTGGCACCCAATACCAGATTCCTAACCTCAATATTACTCATCCGGTCACTCCATCCAATCGTAGTCATGGTACGTAAACACCGGTTGTCGAAAACCTCCAACCGACGAACACCTCTCCACACGCATGCTCCACGTCTCGCAGCTATACAACAGAACTGAGCGCATTGCAGCACAGTACACACGACCTTTCAACTTCATTGAAATATTAGACCGACGCCACAAGTTTTTCAGTCCAGCGTAGGCTGCACGAGCCTTGGATATACGCATACTTACCTCCACTGCCGAGCTACCATCGTTGGACACGCAGCTACCAAGGTAGGTGAAACGGTCCACAATCGTCAGCTCCTCTCCATCCAGTATCACGTTCGACGCTGCTGTCGTCCAGTCCTGTTATAGTACTTTACATTTTGAAGGCGCAAAGCACATGCCAAACCGAGCAACTGATCTCGACAGTCTATCTAGTGCCCGTTGTGCATGGTCCGCAGACTCGAACAGGTACACAATGTTGTCTGCGTAATCTAGGTCACGTAGCTTTCCTCCACTTCGCAGTTCTACTCCTGCATCCCGGAGACCTCCTAAAGCATCTTTCATCACCTCGTCCATGAGAAAGTTGAACAAGAATGGGGAGATGGGACACCCTAGTCGAACGCCACTAGTTGTTTCGAATGAACGTGACAGTTCACCGTATACCCTAACGCGACCATAGGTATGCGAGTACAAAGCTCGCAACAAGTTTACGAACTTCGTTGGCATTCCCTTCCGGTGGAGAGCACTGAGTAGTGGTTATCGATCCACGGAGTCGAAAGCACCTTTCAAGTCGAGGAAGACTACGATCGTAGGGCGCCGGTGCGTGTGGCGCGTTTCGAGTATCTGACAAAGAGTGAATATCTGGTCGATGCAATCTCGACCTGGACGAAATCCGGCCTGTTGTTCGCGGATATTACTCTCGCGAATCGGTGTCAAACGGCGCAGGATTATCGAAGCTAACACCTTAGTAACTATCGGAATTAAACTAATCCCACGATGATTGCTGCAGTCACTCCGTGTACCCTTCTTGAAGATGAGTATAATCAGTGACTCACCCCACGAAAGCGGGATACGCTCCTCGTTCCAAATATCACGAAGCAAGGAGGTAAGTGATTTCATCAGCACTTCTCCTTCCAATTTGTGAAGAACTGGGTGAATTTCGTCGGGGCCGGCAGCTTTTCCCCTCTTCAGAAGCCGAATATTCGACTCCACTTCCACTTCCGTTGGGAGATCAAGTGACACCTCCCAAGGATTCACAGCTCCAGACGTTGGACTAAATACGTTAGCGTGTGGCAAGCTAAACTGATCCTTGAAATGCTCTGTCCAACGGTCCAGTCTTTCCTGTCTACCATGGATGAACTCTCCAGTGCTATCGCACACGACTTCACTAACCGAAGTTCGCCGGTGTCGCCCACCGCTGTCGTGGATAAGCATAAACAGTCTGTGACTGTTACCTGAAGCGGACGCCACTTCCATATCGTGCTGCTCGTCGCAATTCTTATTTCCTCTGATAGCTTCTGTTCGTAGCTGTTGCGAACAGCCGAAACAGACAGATGTTCGACAGCTAATCGGGTTTGTGTCCTGCGTTGATGGCCATTGAGCTGACGCAGAAATCGCATTAAAACTAACGCATGGTTCGATTCGACGTACGTGGTCCAGTATGATCTACGACTCTGGATAGAATCGCGCCAACGGTAGGTAACTGCGATATGGTCAATCTGACTCAGTGTACCTGTCGAGTTAGAGCGCCATGTCGTAGTGCGACGCAAACTGTGTCGGAAATTCGTAGTAGATAGGAATAAATGATTATCTGCACAGAATTGGAGAAGTCTTTCCCCGTTGTCTGTTCGTTGTGCAGGTAAGGCGCATTGCCCACCTTAACAGGACTCCGATGCACTAACTTGCTCATTAAAGTCACCTGCTACCACTACAATGTCAGAGCGTTTGCTCTTCCGAACAAGAGTGACGAGATCAGCGTAAAACTCGTTTTTCTCCATGTCAGTGCTGCAGTCTGTTGGATCGTTTGCCGACATGACAAATAAACTGCGCTTAACACTGCTATCCTTTCGGACGCCGACTGATCCCTGCCAGCCTGATTCTCGAAATATATATATTAGTTCCTTACCTGGAACGTCAACGTTCGATTTGCCAAAAATCTTTTGGATATTGTCATCACGGGACATGAACATCCAATCAGTGATGCCCTGTAGTTCCTGGCAAAATTCCACTTGATAATCATCGAAGAGCATTAAGTTGTGATCACTTCTGAGCTTGTTCCTCTACATCAGTTTCCTTGGATTTGGTGGGACAGAACTTCTGGAGGAACGCCAATGGTACCCCAACTTCAGCTGAAAGGTATATACAAATTGGCAGGGCTATGCTTCCAAACCTACTTCAAGTTCAAAGGCAAATTCTATGAGCAAGTAAAATGAACAGAAATGGGTTCACCAATGTCCCGTTCCATTGCGAAAAACTGTGGTGCAAAAACTGGAGAGAATGATCCTACTAAAAATCCAACCGAAATTCTGGCTGCGCTATGTGGACGACACGTTATCCTCAAACGACAACATTCAGTGCCATAAATGGAGAAACGAATACCTTATTCATATGTTCCTACGCAGTGGCTACATTCGAAACGTCATTAGACGAAGCATCAGTTAAAAGCAACACCCAGAGGGGACCATCGAACAAACCAAAGACGAGCCGTCTTGCCGTGCATCAAAAACATCTTGGACAACGAGGCTGCTCGAGCTTCATGTAATTAAACAAGCTCAAGGGCCGACAAAAACTTACGGAAGATCTTATGAAAAGCGAATGAAAAAGTAGCAGTCAGAATTCGATCCAATTTCATCTATTCAATTGATTTTGGAGACTGTGAGAAACAGTACAATGGACAAACAGGAAAGAAACTCGTGACACGAATTCATGAACATCAATTGACAATAGAAAGGCACGATCCACTATCCCTTTTCTAGGTCAATGAAGGTCGTCAGGGCCACAAATTCTGCTTTGAAAACGTGAGTCATCGTCCAGAGCAGAACAAAACACCCGAGGGGATCTCTTGAAGTTTGGTACTTCCCAGAAAGGTCGATTAATAGACACATCAAGCTGATGTGGTCGGATTGCCGGTTAGCACAAACTGACGGAAATGGAAACTGATTCGGCCCAGAATGCGTCAACCGTCGCGGATAATGAACAAAGCAATAGCGAGCATCTCTTACCTACCTTCCTCACCCAAAGGAGCCAGTCTGCAACAATTTTTGCAATCAAACTACCAAGCTCAGCAAACAAAGTAACGCCATTTTATATATATATATATATATATATTATATATATATATATATATCCGAAACTATGCTGTAAACGTGCATTATTTCAAAATTAGGCCTTAGATCTAATAAATTAATGTTTATGATTAAAAATGCTATTTGTATCAACATGTGCGCTTGCTTTTTATTCTGGAAGGGCCTGCGGTCTCACATGCATCATGTCGGGATGTACTGATCAGTTCCTGAGATCTGAATGATGAAGCAACACCCGTTTAGGTTACCAATTACATATGCTTCTTGGATTTGTGGCGTCGTTTTTCATGCCCAATTTATCAATTATTTTGAGTACGAAGATGTCGTTGTTGACAACTTAGGGCTCGAGCATTTTCGTAGCTGACGCTTTGAGACATTTGAATCGTGCGTTGATATTAGAGGGCAAAACTGCGTCTTGTTTATTGGATTCAAATTTGGGTGATTTCCTCACTTGGCATTTGCTAAGAATTTCTCCCTTGCTTCACTGTCGTCAGGTCTGTTTGTCGTTATTGTGATGCACACGTGAAAAAGGCGTATTTTGAAGCCAGCACTTCGCGTCCGGGATTTGCTACAACACAGTAAGCAATGTAATATTTATTCCACTATCATATTTTCCATTGCCAAGTCAAAATGCTTTCGGGAAATCAATTCAAGTGTCCTATATGTAAATCGTTCGAATCCAACAATCTCCACTTTACGCCATTACTTTCAGCAATTCCGAAGAAATCTTAAACCGTTGTTTCAAGCAAGAAACAACTTGATTATCGATTAGACACCACAAAGAGAGTTGTTTGTTTTCCGAATGTGATTGGTTCTATGTAACGTGCTCCACCGATTCGTTGATATTCGACAGAATAGAGTAGCAAACGTTTTTCAGAAGTAAACGCCATGAACGAAAATCCAACCGATGCTCTTCTATTTACGGAGCAGATATTCTTCTGTTAGTTTCGATGGAAGCGATTTTCAGACACGTAATTAACATTCAATGTTGCTCAGACTGCTGGTACATTGACACACGGCAGCTAGCTTGGCTTCAGTTGTTCGATAGGCTTCGCTCCATATTTTCAATTTAAGCAAACAGAATAGGCGGAAAAAACCCAAAGAACCTTGTCACATGTTTTCGTGGGTTTTGAAGATATCTAACGGCTGCTACCTAGTTAGTTGCCGTGGTATCATTGAGCCAATGATTTACGTAACATTGGGTGTTCCCATATATAGGTTATTCTTGTTCGAGAAGCGTTCTCACCTTAGATCAGCGATAGTGTATCTCCGCAGTAACTGAAAGATTACCAGTTCGACTTCGGTTCTTGATGTTCACATTCAGTTGCGTAATGCGCAATCGGGTTTTTCAGTTTACATAATGTCTGGCTCCTCGTTTCAGGTACTGCTCAATACATTTGATTTGAACCGTCACTCATACAAAGAAACGGCTGTTCACAGCTACCGCACCAACAATACCTTTATCGCAGTGACTGATTTCGTCTGCTATCTGTGAGACGCTCCCCAGCATCCAATTTTTCTAATGTACACAGGGAGCGTGGTTGTGAGGAAGAAGTGTACTCCAGTGTCCATAACACGAAAACCAGAGCTATAAAACGGAGAATTTGAGTGACTTAGAGTCACGCAAGTTCTTAGTAAACTAAAAGGGATGACGAACCGTTTGGCAGTGCATTACCGTCTACCTCTTTCCTCTGTACGACGTTTCCTAACTAGTCGGCCTGTAAAAATCATTATTAATAATCCTACTTGCGTGTTCTTTCGTGCGAGGCACATTCCACTGTTGGTTTATCATGGTTCTGTTTTCTTGCTGTGTTAAATTTTAGTCATCCGGTGTTCGGCCAGGGTCGCATTCGACGAACGGGTGATAAATTTTCTCCCGTGTCTGGCACATCGCAGTTCTCTTTGCCTGTTCCGCAATCCATCGCACCAACCGGCCTCGAACGTCGTCCCAGGTAGCTTGCTTGCATCACTCGATTTGTCATTTCCGACGGTTTCCGAAATTTAGACTGGATTATTGTCTTATTTATTTTTCTCAGTAATAGTCTCGAGTAGTCAAAGTTGCACTATTTCGCTGCATATATCAACATCGTTATAACAGTTTATGTGCATGGAAATTTAAATATTGAACACTAATTTAATTATTGGCCAAATGTAACCATGAGGTATAAGGAAAAAAAATTGACGATATAGGGTTCATCACAATTCTTTCAGACTTGTCTACATTGATTTTTTAGCGTAATCCTTGGCTCCTTTGTGGGGATCCTACTACTTATTTGTTCTAGCCAAATTAGCCTGTTCTGTTAACGAACGTTTCTCGAGCTTTTGGGTAGAGGGTTTTGACACTGGGCGTTCCATAACCATTTGAGGCCGATGATAAGTATTCCCTGTTCATACAACGTTTAGTTACTGCAAATCCGAGGCACAACACTTCTAAGGGTTCCGGCTCAGTTTACACAAGAAACTCGATTTTCAATCCTCTGCTAGAAGTGACAGGGTGTTAAGGTCTTCAGAAAATAAACTGGCAAACAAGCTCGTTTTTGTGACCCGTAATCGTGCCATTTCATTACATTACATTTGACTTAATAGGATCAATTAGTGATAAATAAGACGAGCACCGAAATGGCATCGGTTAGTTCCACATTCTACTAAATATTGGAAATTAGATGAACGTGTTTTATGCCAAGGTTTGCATTTGAGTGGAAGATGGTTCAGGAGAGCTACGAAACAATCATTGACTATTTTTCAGCTTTGCGCACGCATGATGAAAGCGAATAACGACAGTCTGCGCTGTTTATAAAACGTGACACCGCCATTCTAAACTGCTTACCCTCGACCACATGCAGGGATCAGAAAGCTCGCTTCATTTTTACGAGTCACGCGTGCCACGTCACACTACCACCGATGGACTCTTGTGGTATTTTATGATGAGCATGCTTGCTGAATGAGAATTCATCACATCTTTGATACTGCTGCTTCTTGTCTCCGTTCGCTTATTTGATGAGTATGAAATCATTTTATTTGCGGCTAACTGGCAACATGGTGGTTGCTCTCCTTCCGCAACTTGGGTTAGGAATCTGGTATTGGGTGCCACTTCTGAGAACAGTTTGTTTCGGCGTATGAAACTTAGTAGACTGCGCTGGTTAGGTCACGTGTTGCGTATGACGAACACTCGTCTACCATGCCGTGCTTTATTTTGTGTTCCTCCTAAGGAATGGGAGAAGCCATGTGGAGGCCAACAGATGACGTGGCAACGTGAGATGAGGAAATGTACAGCGAAGTTAGGTAAAGTAGGTGTCTCACGCCTTCGTGATTGGGGTGCGAAAGACTTGTCAACTAGGTGGCTGGAGACACTGAAGGATATGACAGTGAACCGTGAACAGTAACGATCGTGCTGTCATTTTCTATCGAATCAGAATGATTGAAAACACGTGCATTTGTACAGTTAGACTGTGTTTTGTGTGTTGGCTGCAGCAGCATCTTATCTTTTGCCGCCTGTGTAGGTCCACTCCCTGTTCCCATTGGATATTCACTCTTTTTATATAAACGTGTAACTCTGGGGAAAGGCAGCGGTCAGTGAGACTTGCCTTGCTGTTTAACGCTGAACGATGATCATGATGATGTGATCATTTTATTGTCAGCAAACTAGGAGGCACAGTCGATGTGAGTACCGAGCCATACCTATTGTTTCATTGATTTACAGTCAACCACTACTGCGATACTGCACGTTCCGATTTCAGTGAAATCTAAGATGGAGAGGAAATTGCCATCACATCAAACAGTGATGCACACGTGATGGGCCATTATGTTTGGATTATTACACGGATGTGCTCAAAGAGAATAAATAACCATCATATCTCACTCTTGATTCGTCTCCGGATGCGATCTCTTTTGCTCTATTTCATTTTTCAGCTTGGCTTCACGCGTAAAACTTAACGCCGCCAAGTTATTGTCCGCCGGATACCAGTTCGATCCGGCCACGGGCTTAGGAAGTCAGACTAATTGTGAAAATGCCTTTGTCCTGGCTGGTTCGGCCGCTTCAGTTGACACTACTCCCACCACGGATTCGAACAAGCGGAGTTCCGGTGTTTTGAGCTCTCCTGAAAGAAAACTTATCAAAGCGCTACGCAGACCAAGCGCTGGTTCTTTAAACCTTTTGCGGCAGTTGGGTTTGGGACATACTTCAGATGATAATGACACAACCGTGGCACAAAAAACTACTCATTCAGACTGTGAGAAATTTCCCAAAGTCAGCCCGACAAAGAAAGACAAGCCCACATTTGCCGGATTCTTTTCCTCCCTGCCAATTAAAAGGACAACTATCACTTCTCCTCACCTTTCGAGCTCCGGTGATTTTATTGATTTAGGTCCGATTCCCTCCTCATTGTCCGCTCAGCCCCCTTCTCTCGCTCCCGCACGTCTTCGGGCAACAGCTTTAATTCAGTCACATGGAGGTGTGCAGGCAATGGAACAACAAATCAAGCGAAGGCGTTTGTCAAAAGTGGAATCTACATCTTCAAATCGTCCATCGTAAGTTCCCGCTTGCATATGTCGTTTCACTGTAATTGTTTCCAAGTTCCTAACTAAGTGGTGACGATGTGTGCGAGAAAATGAACCATGGCTTTCTAGATTTCATTTGCAGTGTGATCGCAAGCTAAAAATGACCAATACCACAGGCTCTCTAGGTCGCAAGTCCAGTGAAAACTTAATCACTTACTCATTGGAAACAAAATAGAAGTTCTACTCGGACTGCATATTGTTTTCGGGCAGTGCCCATGTGAGAACAGAAAAACACTGCGCGAGACAAGCGATAAAAATGCACCCATCCAGATTTTACCAACCATTGAATTTCTGTGGTAATCTTTACGTACTCCACGTAATCGGCTGTTCACTGCTATCCATTGTTTGCCACGGTATTTCAAATCACACTTGACTGCACACATCAAGTTAGAATTTATGTCAAAGCCGCTAGCCTACCGGTGTATTATCGGAAACTGCTAATCATGTGACCTATGTACGCGGCAAGGGTGACCGGTTAAGTGATTACCTGTCAATGCATTACAAACTGTTCAATGTGGACTTTTCAGTCACACGATAACGGCGACCCGATAGGTTAAGCGTTTGCGGAGATGAGGACTTCTACTCCCTTGGCTGATTTGTTGTTAGTCGAGGATACATTGCCTCCCGGTCAGCTACCATATCTGACTTATTGAAACACCGTTCCCCGTTTCTCGGTTTTCGTTTTCGTTTTTTCTTATGGTGTTTATTAAAACCTGGGGGACATTCCTCCTATTCGACGTATATATTATGGAATTCGTGATCGGAAGCAAAGTAATGTGAAAACGCGAGCTGTAGGCTGGTCTTGAAGCTATTCTTCCTCGGTTCCCTTATTTGGCTTGTTCTGACTGTGCCATTTGAACTTTCAACAATAAGTGTTTCAATTTACGACCAATTTTTATCTTACTTCATGAACGCCCTCACCTGACACTAACTACAATAAATTTCAGTTACTGAGGTTACTGAAGTCAACAAATGATGTGGGAGCGTGGATTGAGAAAATGCACATCAAACTTAAGTAAACTAGATATCTCGCTCTGTAGTTGGGGTTCAGAGGACCCGCCGATCAGTTTGTTGGAGACATTAAAGGGTATGATAACAAGCTGCGAATAGTAATAGGCATCTTTCGAATTGAAAAAGGTGTGTATGCACAGCTAGACCGTGTTCTCTGTGTTGGTTGCTACAGGGTTCTTCTTCAGCCGTCCGCAGGTCTGCTCACTATCCCTCTTGTATGTTCGTTTCTTCTATTACAACTGGTGAAGTGGTAAGAAAGACATTGGTCATCGGGGCTTGTCCTTTTGTTCAGCGATGAACGGTGGTGATGATAATGGTGAACAGTTGCTGCTGCATAAAAAAACGCTGGAGGTAACGAACTCGAAATGTTGAGTTATTTGTGCATCTCTCTTTATTGTGCTAAAGAGTTTGGTTGATCTGTGCACACACTGAAACACAAAACGTAAGCACTAGCGTCGCACGATAACACAGGAGCAAACAGCCTGTCGTCTAGCAGAAGACGAACACACTGAGGTTGGAGACACCATTTTTCGGGCTCCAGTCTACGAGCCCCGTAGTCGCACAACGAACGGAACGGAACTGCTGCTCCCTTGAATGAGCAGCCACATAGAACAGAAAACAGACGCGGAATGCAAACAGCTAGCCCAACTCGCTGGCGGAAAAGAGAAGACGAACACAGGGCACTGTCGCGCGTTTATTGGTGACCCACCAATACAACTCAGAAATCAAGTAAGCCCTATCGTTTATACAGTTGTGTTGAGTAGCCTTGGTCGATATATGAAACAGCCAGTCCATTTAATCGGCATTGGTTGAATGGATCAAACGCCTGTCAACCCAGAAATATTCAGACCCCTAATCAGCCGTTCGTTTGGGTGGTGGACGATAATGCGCTATCATAGCTTATTATTTCACTTGACCTATTGGGCCCTATGTAGTTCGTTGTTACTCCAAGTTTCAGGGTCATGTTTGGGGTCTTCTTTCCTCTGTTCGTGCTTGAAAGGCATAATGTTCCAGTAATTCGTGGTAAGCTTTGGACTGTAAGCATACAACAACCTGTGATGATGGAATACCATTGCGTTTAGTAAAATGCCTTAAATATCTAGAAATGAGTTCGACATGTCTCACTGAGGAACCAGTAAAGTAACGAAAAAAATCATGAAGTCAGTGGGACAAGATCACAACTAATGCAAAACATTTGATCAGCCATGGTAAAATCAACTTTTCTAAACACGAAACTCAAATAGGTTCTTTGTAGCTTTCACCGAAGTGAGTTAATGCAAACACTCAATACCAGAGTGGTACTAGGTATTTCGTAAACGTACATGGGGTCATTTTTATCCTTTATTTGCTAGCAAACAGTAGATTCTGAGTTGTTAATGAATCATTAAAGTTTCAAAAAAGGAATGGAGCCGCCAGCACATTTGAGAGTGTAAACAGTTCTATTGCTTTAAGGGCCATTCAGTCACGACTCGCTTTTGAGTACCGAAGGGCACCGAGTAAGGTATTCAAAAATATGGATCATTTGCGCATTTGACGGATAGTGAGTCATTAAAACCAGACCGGACGCGGGTTCGCCAAAAAGATATGACGCCTTGCAGAACGTCGGAAATTGAACATGCAAACGAATGAATTAGCCGGGGCATCCAAACGCCTGCGTTCAAAAACACGTTCAGTGAAGCTTTTGTCTTTTTTATCTTTTGTCTTCTACTACCTTTATTAATGAAACAACAATGTACATCAATTTTCAGGAAGGGGGCAGCGGCCAGCAGAGGGCTGCCAAGTGGGGAAGTTGACCGGCAGTTGGAGGATTCGAACCCGCGATTTTTGCGTCCGAATGCCACCGCTGTTGGGAAAGGCTCAATACCAGGCGTAGCCAGTGTAAGATAGTTCATTCCTTTGGTTAAAATGAATGCAATGCTTTGTCCTCATTACATTTGTGATCTCTAGTCGATGGCATCTAAGTAAGCGTGCAGAAATGACACCAGGCACCCCGCTTTGGGTTAACGCTGTCTAATCTTTTCTGGTGGTGATGGTGAATCGCTTTCCAGGTACTGCACCTCTACTTTCTGCTGTTGATTTTATCGCATTCTATTTTCCCCGTCATTATTGAAGTTGCTGTTTCAAACTGAGCCTCGTTTGTTCCTTAAAATTGTTCCTCATGTTGACCCACTTAGGGTTTCAAAATAACATCGTTATCAAATCAGAAAACTTGTTTATGCACTTAGTGTACTTATTTATTAGGAAGTTGTCCTGTGACTATTTTTCGCCTTCCTTACTCTTGGTTTGCTTTTTCAGACCGCTGTCTCAGGTTCTTGATTCTAACAAACCAATGCCATTTCGGAGTACATCTACGGTACCGAAACCTTCGGAAAATGGAATTGAAAATACTCCACCAGTTACGTCAGGCAAATCAAATCGAATCAAACATTTAGAGGATTTGATTCGTCAAGGTTCCGCTCATACCGATTTGATCGTTGAAGCTGAAAGTCAGGCAGAATTGTCAAGATTGTCCTCGTTGGGACAGCGAGACGAATATCATCAAAAATTAACCGAACAGCAAGAGGAACCATGCACTTATGTGCACTGTAAAACAGTACGTCTGAAAACATTGTGAATTGTTGTGTAGTTTTTCCCCAAATTCTTTAGTGAAATGCAGTGCTGACCAAGATATCACCCTCCAGTGTTGGTTTGTCAGCTAATTCCGCAACAGTGAAAGTGCGCATGATGTCATCGCTTGCGCACCTGTGACAAAGCGAATCATGCAGGATGTCTTATCCGAACACTCAGTCACACCTGAATGGTCAGTGGATAGAGGATGCCTGGCGAAGAAGTCTCTTGGTTCTCCAGTTCGGAGTTGATTTGAAGGGGTAACCCAGTCTGAAAAACAGCGGAAGAATAATTGATTCACGTATGTGGGCTCCTGTTCAGCTGTTCGCTATTGCGTTGCGCACGGGGGTTTTGGTTAAGAATTTCAGTCGATCCCCTGCTTAGCGGTTGTACTCTAGTACTCGTCTGTCATCTACTATGAGTTGTGCGAATAAAAGTATTTCCATACTTCATACGTCTTTGCCAGGGTAATCGGGACCGTGCTGCTCTTTACCTGAAGCAGAATGGGTGGTGATAAGTATGCTACTACTCGGAGTCTCTTGTCTTTTATCCAACCGCTGCCTTCTGTCCGCAGTCGTCTCTTCTTATTTCCTTTGTCTATCGATAACGGGGTTTTGCGCGAGACCTGAAGAAGTTTCTTTGCAAGTGCTTCGGTCAGTTGGGCCCTAAAGAGCTGTCCCTTCTCCGGCATAAGTAGTATCGGTGGCTAGTCCATGAAGTGGTGAAAAGGTATGGAAACCCTGTCCAGTGGGCTGTCCCCACTTCTTCAAATTAAAGTGTCCGGCTGGAGTTTGCATGATCTCTAGGCGATATGACTAGACGCCGGGGGCACCGGAATTTTCGCATACGAAGTGTTTCCGCTTCCCAGTAATTTTGCTTAGCGGCTGGACTCTCTGGCAGCACCCGTCCACCATTCCCCATGAGTTGCACGTCTACAAATAATTCCATACTGCATCGGCCGTTGAGTAGGATATCCAGGACTGCGTTGCCCATTATGTCGAAGGGGGGGGGGTTAGTCATAAGTGTGCTGCCCCTCAGAGTCCCCCCCGTTTTATTTAACCGATGTCTTCCGTCTCCGACACAGTGTCTTTTCCCGCTCTTCCCATCCGTGATGTTCCCAGTGATACCACGGCCCATACTCGCAACGGTTCATTGTCAAATAGTTTATAAACTGGTTTCCAGTCTGTTAACCTGCATTTTCTCAAACTTCGTCAGCCTCTACATCTGGGTTCCTTCAATGTGCGCACTCTAATGCAGGCTTGTTTAACTCTGACAGTGGACTCACTTTCGATTGATGTCTGCTGCATGAGTGAAACACGAATCTAGTATTCGAGTGCCTTATATCTAAGCAAGGTTTTTCCTGCACACTTCACGAGACGAAGCACTTCAAGCTCTGAGTCAACGGATTGTAAAATTAGTTTTGGTTGACAAGGCTGAAGCGATCTTTTTTTATTGGAGCCCGGTTGAAAGTCGCTTGTGCACCGTGAGGCTGCAGGGATCAGTCGATGTCCGGAAAAATAGTAGTGTTAAGCGCAGTTTATTTGTCATCTCGGCATAGGATCCAACAGCCTGCAGTGCTGGCATGCAAAAAGACGAGTTTTGTGTCAAACTTATCACTCTTGGACAACATGATACATTCGAAGTTTGTTTAGTTGGGCGGTGCGCCTTGCCTGCTCAGCGAACAAATAACGGGGGAAGACTTCTTCAATTTCGTGCAGACAATCATTTTTTCCTGTCACACGAAATCTCAGCACTGTTAGCGTCTCACAGATATACGTCACTTAAACGGGACTGGTAATCTGAGTCGGATCGACCGCACTGCAGTAAGCTATCATTGGCGCGGTTCTGCCTAGAACTGCAGATCGTACTGGGTCACGTACATCGAATCGGATCATGTGTTAGTCTTAGTGCGATATTTGCTGCGGCTGAACGGCCATCGACGCAGGCCACAACCTCGATTGGCCGTTGAACGTCCATCTGATTCGGCTGTTCGCAACAGCTATGAACAGATACTGTTCGAGGAACTAAGACTGACGAGCGGCAACGTAGACGAGAAATGGGATCAAACTAAGCAAGCGAAGCATTTGACAACAGATTTTGTCTGTGGGTTTACGTCTTGCGTTCATCAAAGACACTGGATCTCGCAAGGGTCGGTGCGTCTAATGGAGCAAACAGGCCAGCTCCCTAAATGCAAGGAAGTGGATAAGGTGCGTCGAGAGTTGCAGCGTCAGTTGACCATAAGCCTTAAGAATGGCCGTGAGAAATGGTAGGTTAAGGTAGCCGAATAGATGGAAGTATCGGCCGCTTCAGGTACCAGTCACAGACGCGACAGCGGTGTGCGGCGAACTTCGGTTAGTGAATTCGTGTGCGATAGGACTGGAGAGCTCATCCATGGCAGAACACAAAGGTTCGACCTTTGTTCTGAGCACTTCAAGGATCAGTTTAGCTGGCCGCACGCGAACGTATTTAGGTGGACGTCTGTAGCTGCGAATTCTTTAGACACCCGAGCGGAAGTGGAAGTAGAGTCGAATATTTGCATCCTGAAGAAGGGAAACAGCACCCGGTCTCGACGAAATTCTTTCTCGACCTGAAAGGCGCGTTCAACTCGGTGGATCTGATAACCTTATGCAGTGCTCTTCACCGAAGTCGTATACCAGCGAAGTTCGTAAAAACTGTTTCGAGCATTGGACTCGCATACCTGTGGTCGCGTGAGGGTGTACGGTGAACTGTCAAATTCATTCAAAATCACTAGCGGTGTTCGGCGCGGATGTCCCATTTCTCCGCATTCCTGTTTGATTTCGTGATGCACGTGGTGATAGGAGATGCTTTAAAAAGTCTCCGGGATGTAGGAGTCGAACTGGGAAATGGTGGGAAGCTGTGTGACCTAGATTACGCAGATGATCTCGTGTATCTGTTAGAATCCGCGGACGATGCACAACACTCACTGGGCAGACTCTCGAAGCATGTATCTCGGTTCGCCATGTGTGTGCAAGGTACTGTTACAGGACTGGACGACATTAGTCCAGTCCCGAACTTCATAGTCGTTGGAGAAGAACTAACGATTGTGCACGGTTTCACTCACCTGCATATCGAACACTGGCAGTAAGCAGGCGCTTGTGCATGGCTCGAGCGGCTTACGCTGAGTTGAAAGCACTTGTGGTGTGGCCCTAATATTTCACTGCAGTTGAAAGGTTGTGTTTACTGTGCGGGAGTGCACCCAGTTTTGTTTTATGGTTGCTAGACATGGAGTATATGTGTCGCATGCGTTTGTCGTTTGGATGTTTTCGATCGCCGATGTCTACGAAGTATCGCCAGGATTGGGTGGAGTGACCGGGTGAGTAATGTAGAGGTGAGGAATCCAGTATTACCTGCCAGTACTGAGAACACTTTAAATCAGCGTATGAAACTTAGTAGACTACGCTGGTTGGGTCACGTGTTGCGTATGGTGAACACTCGTCTGCCATACCGTGCCCTAATTTGCGTTCCTTTCACGGAGTGGATGAAGCCATGTGAAAGTCAGATGACGTGGCAATGTGGGATGAGAAGATACACGGGGAACTTGGGCAATGTAGTTGTCTCAAGTCTCCGTTGTTGAGGTTCGAGCGACCCGTCAACTAGCTGGCTGGATACTCTGAAGGATATGGCAGTGAATTGCGAACTATGACGATCGTGATGTCATTTTCTATCGAATCAGAATGGTTGACAAAGTGGGTTTGTGCAATAAGGTCTCTCCTTGTGTTAACTACTGCAGCATTCATTTTCCCACACTCACCTGTCTCGTGGCATGCTTGACACTTGAGAGCAGTGGGACTGGCGTACTTTATTGTCGAGATTTCTGATGATGAACGTGGGAATCGTACCTCTATGGCTTTTGCTGGGGCATACACAAAATGCATACTTTGCACTTGCATAAGCCTGTACCATCCGAAATTTTCTTATAAAAAATTAGAAGTAAATGTTTTTTAAAAAAGTTAGAAAAAATAAAAAATCTCTTGATTGTTTTCACATGCCATTGTTTTGAAACTGTCATCTTTTCGTAATGACAGACGTTCCCTTATACCGCTCGCTTACTAACTTCGAAGGAAAGCTTGCCGGCTGATTTGCACGCAGTTTTGATGTGCTGTTTTTTTCTCTTAGAGCTCCATATTCTAAGGTTAGTTTGTAACCCTTCGGTTTACTTTTTTCACTTCGTATGGAATTGAGCAAATGGTTTTGGGAACAGTGAAAATTCATATGAATGCAACTACTGGTCAATCAGGTTGATGATTTCTAACAGCGCTTCGTTCTTTATGACACATTTAAAGCATGATTGCAATGGAAGGAACATCTCATAGCGACTAGGGCCCATCGTCTTGAAAGAGGGGACGGACAACCTTGATACTGAAATTTAGAGCGGCACAGAACCACTTATGGTCTCACCAATTCAGGTGTGATAACGAGCCGGATGATTAGGAGTTGCCGTCTTCCATTAAAGTGACCAATAGGTCTAGGATCCGAACCTCGGACCCTTTCAGTGATAGATGCTTAGCCCATTTGACCACTTCCAGTACCAAATGATGAATGATTTCTTGCAAATTCTGGTATCCTACAATTTGGATTGATGCAAATGATCCTCTTTCTCAAATGTGTATTGATATGAAACACTTCTTCACCATGTGTGTCGGCGAACTTGTTGAGTAAGCGCGAAATTCATTGTTATCGTCCATTGGGTCGCCTCAGGCTGTAACCAGGGGTTTTCTCCTAATCTTCCATGTAATTATTTCCATCATCAGAAACTCTACGAAGTACGTTATATTTAGGAATGGGCTTCGTCCAGTTGTTGGCTGGGAAGCGGAGAGGCGATTGGCGATGGGGGGAGGGGTTGGTTGGAAACAGCAGCATTCACAACTGACCACCGCAATGTTGATCGTTTACCTCGGATTATACTATCTTTGTTTGAACTTCAGCGGGTTGTGCACAGGCTTTCAGCTTTGCTATATGGCCAAGGAGACGAATTTCTTCCGCTGGTCTGCTCTTGGAGTTTGGTCGTACGTGATCACGAGTCATGTCACTGAGCTGCACAGAAAGTACATCAATTACTTCCTGTGTGAATATATACGTCCACGTTGCGTGACGAGATCCGGTACTGCTTCGTTGTAACTAAACAATCGAAATAGTAACAACTCGCAAAAGTGAAAAAGCGAGCATTCTGCGACGATCATTAGCTCAAAATTTTTCCGCCTGTGATTTTTTTTGGCTAAGACATACCAATCTCCTTTGAATGAATCGGAATATGGTTTTCAGTTGCCAGGGCTCCTTTTTATCTGGAGTCGGAGCTATTCCACTGCATCCTGGTGATTTGTGACCCTATTTCTTTCCGATTGCCCACTTTTGGTGTTACTATTTTCAAGGAAAGCACTGCAATATCCTCACTTTTTTTTACCGTGATGCGCTACTCTTTGTGATGAACTGTTGTCACAAAAAGTCGTCTTTTATTAAGTCTGCTTCTGCGTTATTTTTTTAAATAGCGCGGCTGCATTGAGATCGTATCACTTTACCTATTCTAGGTTAAATTAACCATATTCCCTCCTTTGTGTAAATAAAGATTCAGATTGTACCCCATTAAAATAATCAAATGCACAGATTTTCAAAATCGTTTGCACTGAAATTCCGTTTCGTTTCGCGCTTTTTATCGCCCGGATTTTGAATTATGATTTCCTTTTCATTGGTATGATGGTTTCTTCTTTGTTGTTTGTAATTATCAGTTATGTTGTTCTTTTCATCCAATTCAAACGGACAAATTGTCTCCGGCTCGTCCGATTGAATTTCAAGTGTGGCTATCGGGCCTGGAAAGCTGCTCCGGACTGTCGCCGCTCTGATCATCAACTAGTCTTCATCAAAGGAACAAAACGGTACTTTCGTTGTCGTAATTGTGCTCAACGGACCATTACGTTTGAGCGCTACCCAAACCACTGTTGCAAGTGCGTCGTCAAGCCGGTAGTCTCCTCCATTTCGGTTGTTTTGTCCCTCGTCGGTGATTGTAATTGCTCACAAATTTCCGCTCCCACTGTTCTGCTGTTTGGTTTGAATTTGTTACCGGTTTGGCTTTGTTTCGTTTGCAACAACCTAATAATCTTGTCAGTATTTCTCCCTTGTACCTTTCGGCATTGCGCAAGTCATGTAAACGAACTCTAATCACTACCTTTCGCTTTCTGTTCTTTTTGCTCCGTAGGAATTGCGGTGAATCGCTTTTCGAGAAAACCGGTATACTATCGGTACGTTCCGCCCGTTTTTATTCTGTTTGGTAGTTATATATATATATATATATATATATATATATATATATATATATATATATATACTGTTCTCAGGTAAATTTGTCCGACATCCTCAAAAAAGGTGATTCATTCGGTTTTTGTTTAAATAAATTTAGCCGGGAATGTTATGCACCATCAGTTCCAGAACCGGAGGATTCAGTATTGGAGAAGATCTTAAATGGTCGTAGTTGCTTGGCATGGATATCCTTACCGGTATTATTTTCTACTCAGCTTAACTGTGCGTGATGGGCTGAGCTCATTGAGTGATTTGTGGGTCATTTCAATGTTTTGTCGGATTTAGCCTGCACATGTGCAACTTTGTAGAAGTAACTATGCCGACGACTCGTTGGTCCTCGGTCCGATTGTCCTACTGGTTCATCCTACGAGTATTCTCGTGGATTATGTTCTATGGGAACCATGGCAAGGGCCAAACGCCTGCGATGTGAGGTATCCGGCGATCAAACTCACTCATTCAGATCTAAGCCCCGATGAACGCACCTTTTCTGAGTCACGCCGCTGAAATGTAAAAATAGTTTATACCGCATGCCTGGCCGGTCTGCAAACTGAACCGGAGGTTGATAGTTTCAGCATGAAAGTACCAGTATCTTTGTCGCATGGTCCGGCGACTTAGGCGGCAACGGCAGCGGATGCAGTCGCAAACCACCGAACTTATACAACTTGGTTGGAAGTGTATTTCTCAGGCTACGAACCAGCTGCACGTCCAGATAGCTGCTTGAAATGTTCCCAAATGATCGTGTGCCTCGAATACCATTTGTTAAAGAAGTTCTGAGTATGACTTCTTGGCGGAGTCTTTCCCGCCAGAGCCCGAGGATGAAGGCGAATGACCGGTGTTCTCCGCCGGGTTGACTGATCTTAATTTGCTTCCAAACCAACCATAGGTGGCTTATAAAAGCATTTGATCAGCATCTGTGGAAGAGTGATGTACTGGGCAACAGTGGTGTTTGGTCTTACCTGAAAGGCTTATGAACTATGTAACGAGTCACCGGTTCTCTATGGGTTGCGTGACTCTCAGGTCGTCCTGCCCCCTTGTGGGTCAGACCGTTTGCTTAATGGCTAGGTTGGGGTCTCCTAATTCAAATCTCTACTTCGTTTTGAGCAACTGGGTGGTATCCAACCAACAGAAAAATCATAGATCTCATTGGATAGTGGATAACCTGGAATTGGGGGGAGAAAAGTTATCATATATGGTGAACCATGCGCATTGGTTGCTTTTGCTTTCATTACCTTCATCCTTGCGCATGGCTTCAAAGTTGCCTGATCCGCATTCATAATAATCATATATATGTGTATATTGTGAAATCTGGGTCTTATAACATTATAAGGCGCTGAATACCGATTGCTTATCAGGATTCGCCTAAAGGTGCTGATAGAATCAACCCAGCAGGCGACACATGCATTGCCAAAACTTTCTTAATTCGTCTTCGGATTCATCCAAATTGTAGACAAATGGAACAGGTTTGTGGTGGAAGAAGGTCAGCAGCGGCCATATGTTCTCCCATGTGGATGCAACTCCCATGGAGCGTGCTGTATCGACCAACTTATTGGAGTCATCAGCTCCTCAATTCTCAACAATCTAAATTCTGCGACGACCTCTCCTCTTTCCAGAATAATTACGGCGCGAGTGCAGTATCATAATCGAAAATTGAGGTCTCCCCTACTGACGTTGTTTACATTTGATTTCCTCGACCTAAAACGCCGAACTACTAACTAATCATGGGGCTGTAATGCCTCGGAGTTGCTTCATCACGTTTTTTTTATTTTAGGACGAGTATTACCAGCATCAAAAGGGCAGCTGAAAAGTTATGTACAGATTGTAACGAATGGAGTGCGACATATGTTTATTGGTTAGACTTCGAGAAAAGTATCCATCTAATGCAAGAGCATAATTACCAAGAATGTGTGATCCACTCTATTCCATATCCACCCATGGTGACCAAAATAGGCATTGGCTCAATCTTGACAAAGTTGGAATTCTGTATCGCTGATCCACGAGACACAAAAGCGGTTTTTTGGAAACCCTATACTCCTCTGACCATAGGCTTATCGATTTGTATCACATGTACGGTCGAATGAAAAATGAAATAATTCGGTACTACTCAGTTCGTTGTTCGTACAACGGATCACCTGAAATAATGTTTAGTCTCTTCGTGGATAGTGTGTACAGACACTTATAGACGAACTACACCTGTTTTCCCAAAATGAATCCGCCGAAAAGCATCTGTTCGCCCTTTGAATCCGGAAAGCATACATTTTAGTTAACAGAACTCCTAGGATATGCAATTAGGAGGGAGAGACAGTTGGACGTTCCCAACGAGAGAAAAATATTCAGTCCATATTTGATGAACAGCGAAAATCGAAGTTGGTCTTGTGCTTCAGGAAAGTTTTGCCCGTTAGGGCGTCTGCTGATTGAGCAGAAGCGTCGTGATACTCCGCTGCTGTGATTCTTATTATTTTATTGTTTGCGCTGATCGTTTTCTGAGTGCTTTGCTCTGAATTTCCCTCAGTACGTTAGTTTCATTTTTGCTATGTTTAACGCATATATTCACGGTTGCGTTCTCGCGTTCTGAAAGAAACAACTGAAGATCTACAGTGTTAAGTAACTTATTATTATCGTCTTTTACGCAAAGATGGTTTTTGCGTTTTCCATTTTTTACCAATGTGACTGGGATGGCAATAGGACCGGAAGCAACCCACTCTGCCAGGCGAAAAGCTTCTTACTCGAGGATATGAAGAGAAATTCCTTTGAGAATTTCACGCACGTTTGTCTCCTGGGCACTCGGAAATATGCTGCTCTTGCAGTGCCACTTCTGTGACTCTAATTGTGACCGTATGTCATTTTTGTGATCTTCGCGATGCATACAATGCTGTATTTTTTTAACGTTTTCAAGAGTATTCGCAGGTTTCATATTGTCTTTGACTTCTGTGTATTTCTGCGTGATTTGGAATGGTTTGTGAAAATTGGCCATGTGGCATGTGCGTGGCGCATAGAGTATTATACCTCAGGAAACCGTGGTTTTTCTTTTAAACCGGTCCATTTATTCGGCGTTCACGGTGAACGGTACAAATTATGCGGACTTAGGGAAAAAGGAATCTGTACACAACTGTCCGTCTTGTGATGTTTCACCGACAAATCCGAGTGTCCGGAATGGGAGCGAATTTCACAGCTTTAGTTTCTGCAAATGCCCAAGTATGGTCGTAGAAACGACCTTTGCACCATTACTCACTTTCACACGTTGTTCAGAGTACCTCGATTACGGATAATCACCATGACACATCCTGTGCGTCTCAGTTAGGCTATCGGATTAAGGTCAATGAGATCCATCCAAGCGGTCGTTGGGGGCAACAGGTGATATGGCTTAATGCCACAGTCATTGGCGTTCTTGCATTCGAAATCCTTTCCCATACAGTTGTTCCGTTTGTTAATTTACAATCGACATTTTAGTATTTCTGTCTTGAACAAATGGGGTTTTGATTTGGTGAACAAAACCGGCGCACATCAGTTCAAAGTTTACTGTTGTGAAAACTGAATTGGCCAGTTTGGGGGTGGGCGGGTATTTGCAAACTAGTTGGTAAGTGTTAGTTCTTAAGCTTTGATGAAGATGAGTACAGGACAGTTCAAAATTTCAATCGAAAATATGTTTAAACATTAGTCCTGGTTTGAGTAGTTGATTCGTTCCCGGTTGGTCTTTGTGATTCGTTGTCGTTAGACTTGATAATATGTTGGACGGAAAAGCGAAAGAAAAGTCATGTAAACTTTACCCGAGAAACTAGAAGAGAGAGAGCCATCTGTAGTTCTTCCATGCCGTTGTCTTGCTCTGCTCCGTCCAGCTGGTATTCTGCAGGTCGATCATAAACTTATTGGAAGCCTTTACTAAGATATCAGCGGTAGTAAGCGTGTTAGTGTAGCTAATTTTCTATCAAGTGATTTCACTGATGGCATTGAGGTGTGTCTGCCCAATGAGTGAAATTATCACTGATGTGTTGCCTGTAATTAATTTGATTCACTTCGATTTGATCAATCAAGGTGAGCAGTTAAATGTGTCATACATCGTGAATAGCTCGATTGTTCCTTGTCTCCTGTTCCCTAGCAGTCTTTATTACACGTACTGCGGAAGCGTTTTCTGCATGGTCACACTGTTTACATGGTGTTTAGTTGCCTAAATGTGGCCCATGGTCTGTCAGCGTGGGTGAGTAGAAACAGGTGGATGACCAAGTATTAGAATATACTCCGGACCGGGGATCTCCCACAACCGGTGACGAGCTAAATAACCCACTAAGAAATCCCAATGATCAGGTACAATGTTGCTTTAATTTCATATGATCAGTTGACCTTCCTCATCGATCAGCATTAAACATCAAGGCCTGCCTCACTGACCGGAACCGAACACATGTCACAAAATCGGATCTTAAAGAAATGTTGCCCGCAAATAATGGATTTTCATCGGGAAATCTATGTTACTGCAAAAGCCCTTTAGCCAGAAAGCTGAAGAACATTTTCTCAAAGTTGGTCGTAGTGGTGAGTGGGAGAATCAAACAGTGTGAATTCATTTTGGTGTGAACGGATGTATACCTACCATGTAAGCATATCTAGATGCTTTTTGGGACTCTGATTGGTAGGATCTTTGGCGTACAGTAACGATGACGTGGACCAGTGTTGACCAGGTTCGTTGCCAGTCGTGTGGTTGCAAGAATCGTCATTCAGGTGGTAACACGCTGATGCGGTCCAGACGTCGAGGAACGACGGACGACGGAACATTCCAGAGGTTAAACTGAAACTTTCGAAGTTAATCCGTCTAAGGTGACCGAAACAAGCCATAGAAAGGACGATGAAGCCAAAAGTCTCAAGGGTTGTCTTGGGATCAGCGAACGAACCAATTGATTAATTTCCATGAAAACAAGAAAAGACAAAAACCGGTGTGGCATTCTCAACGAATGGGACGTAAGCACGGCAATAGTATGAACTGTGTACCATCCGTGTTGCGGATGACAAAACATTTTATTACTGTACATAGCTAAACAACCGGGTCTACCTCAGTCACGCGAGCGTGCTGGATAGACGATCTTTTCGGGGGAACGTGAGGTTTGAGAATTTTTCGCAGACTGCCGCGTACCATTGTTCTGTTGACCTGAACGTGAGGCAGCAATCTTGTTCGAAGATGCAGTAGAAACAATAGGCTGTTGACTTGAACGTGAGACGATAACCTCATTGGAAACCGTGCCAACGCCAACTGTCTGCTACCCTGAGTGTATGACAGTGTCCTCATTCAAAGTCGTAACAGACAGGTAGTAGCAGGTGTCGTTCGAAAGCCGTGCTGGGGTAACATCGAACTGTGGTTCAATTCCGTTTGGACAATACCGGAATGACCGCATTTGTCAAGTAAGCGTCCAGGCTGCTGTGTTGTCGGCGGGTTTTCTGGATTTACAACACAGCGGGATTTATTGATTTTCTGCTGGGCAGGGTTTTTGTAGCAGTATCTTCTCCATACTTATATGCGCATCCATTAACCGTATGCAAACATGCAAGGCAAAAAGGAGGTCAGGTGACCTAACCCATTGTTGTTCCCAGATCCGGAAATACTGTACTTCAGCGTAGATATAGAGCCCGTCCGAAAGCTTCCACCGACGTGAATACATGTTCGCAGGAATACAAACTTATTAAAAAGTGAGAATTGAAGGAGGACATGAATCCACTCTGCGTATGTGTGAGCAAATACTACTGGCCAAGCACGGAAAAATCAAGGGAAGCTGTCACATCTGAACGACAGCAAATGCGGGAACAGTTTGTTTGTGTGCATCAACGCGTAATAGCGTGAAACTCGATGCCTGGTGCAAAGGGCGTGTCTTGACCGGGAAGAGAAAACTATAGTTGGACTACATACAGCAGTAACATGATAAGGAACCCACTGGAACTCGCAAGGGAAATTCCACTATTGGACTGAATAATTGGGTGATCTAGCAGCATGCACAATGGGCAGGATGTTTTATGAGATGGTTCCGACGGTCAGGAAAACTGAGGAGGGGCAAGTTGGCGTGAAAAGGAGAAAACACAATCGGATGAATTAAAGCGAGGATCATAACTGGTCATGCATAAAATACGATGAGAAGTCGGCGAGAACCCGCAAGTCAGGTTCGGAACACGGAGAAGAATAGAATAACCGAAGGTAAAATCCGACTCTGATGGCTTGAGGAAGAAAAAACAT
>LUCM01005301.1:0-21905 GCA_008360955.1 Fasciolopsis buskii | reverse complement strand
GGACACCGTTGTCGAACGCCAATAGGCTAGTCGCTTCGAATGAACTCGATGGTTGACCGTATGCCCTCACGCGACTATAGGTATGCGAGTACAATGCTCGCAACAGGTTCACAAACTTCGTTGGCATACCCTTCCGGTGGAGAGCAATGAATAGCGCCTGTCCAAACCCTTGAGTCGAACGTGCCTTTCAAGTCCAGAAAGAGTACGGTCGTTGGGCAGCGGTTTGTGTGTGTCGCGTTTCCAGTAACCGTCAAAGAGTAGATATCTGGTTGACTGATCCTTGATTATCAGTCTATGGTAGGTTGTTAAATCCCAATTCCAGACGAGCCATGGGCGGCGTACAAAGCGTACATCTGTATGGTCACTGGCAACTGTGGCGTAGGGGTGCACTGGGTATTCGGGATATCTGGCCTCATTCGAAGAGTGTACCGAATAATCAATCAGTCGTCGACTCCCAGTGGGCTACGGACCCCGTGTTCCGTCTTGCTGCATTGCGGGATAGGCTGTGAGAAGCAAATGGCTTCGGCCTATCAACCCGTTAAGAAAACCGCCTGCTTTGGCCTGGAAAACCTACCATTATTGCGCTCTCAAATTAAAACATGAATTATTATACAAACCCGCTCTCGTTTCACGATCTCTCCTCAGGCTCTTTCAGCACTACAAGATCAACTGTTCACTCATAACGTTTTACTTGGCAGTCACGAGACTCCACCATAGAGAAGACGCTCCATTCTTGGCTTTAGTTGTGACCAGATTCTCAACAGAACCGTCTCCTTAGCGGTCGCCGCAATAAACCGCATCACTGAGGCCACTTTCCTCCAATTCTGCATCCGATTAAAACTGGCTGTGGATTCGAAAGTCTCACTCACAAGTCAGTGGAGTGTTAGACCAACAGATGAACTCAGGGCAGAGGTACATGCTACTGGGTGCGTCCCTGGATTACGGAAAAGGGAACGGCCATCATCTAAGTGGTTTGCTATGAATAGGGTAGGCTGAAGCTCACCGAATACGCGTCCGCGGACAAGTAGCAGCAGAGTGGAGGGCGTGGTGGCTTTTCTCTTGGCAAGTAATCTCCTTTAAAAAATGCCACAAGAGCCCACTGGTGGCACTGGGACGTGGCCAGTGTGGCCCGCCAAGTTAAAAAGGTAATTGCTCCTTGTGTTCTATCGACCTGGCAAGGTTTTCCAGAAGAGTCATGTGAACCAATCACCTGGCCACTGGCTCCTCTGGAATGATTATGGGGCCCTGCAGAAAGCACTTGATTGTACAAAGGCTAATTGTGCATCTTGGAATAAAAACGCTTACTCTGGACTGGGCGACCGAGTGGTACAACACTCCCACGATGCATAAAATCTTGAAAATGAATGATCTTCGGGCAGACGTTCCTTGTTCTTATCTCATTACCACTGGCAACCTTACACCGTAAACAACTGTCTGCTTTACGTACAAGACAGGCGACATCGTGAATTCGGCACGGGGATAAGCATGCTAGAATAGGTCGGCTGTCCTCGAATGAGGTGCATCTAGGACCTCCGTTTGTCGCGATTCTTGTTATTCTGAAAACGGGAAACGGTTGTTGGCTTTGTGCTCAGACCATCAATTGTTTCTCGCTACTACGAGCTTCAGATGTTCCCATAGTCGGTTCGCCACCTAGCATCCGCCCTCTTCGAGTCAGCGATTGGCCCAAATCGACCAAGTCGCTATTAGCTACTGATAGCGGGGCTGCCTACAAGACTGCCTGTCGTACCGGAGCACTCCCCTCGACTCTGACCACAAGTTAGTATGCGCTAAGCTGTCCGTATGTTTTCGTGGGCGTCCAAAACGCATGGTGCAGCGTAGGTTAGATTGCGACAAACTGTTTGATCCCATTCGCCGATTATTCTTTCGAAGCACACTGGCTGAAAGGCTGGTATTGCCCCCAACTCAAAAAAACGATGAGCACTGGTTGCCCTTCAAGAATGACTTGCATTCTGCAGGCTTAGCAAGTTGTGACCCAACCCGCCTCGGTGTGGCACCCTGGATATGGATCTTCCGATGTGCTAGAAAACTAGTAACGTTGTGGACAATTCCAGACGAGGAACCCTGTTTGTGCGCTTGGCTCACAGACGTGAGTGAATCTATCCACTGTTGCTTAACCTTGCTACCGACGGGGATTTAGGATGTAAAAGTCGGCCCGGCAATCGGGAGCAAGTGCTGCAACCTAGATTTTGCGTTAAAGAAATGATGTTTCTGTCAGGTTGATAGTCTAAAACGAACCAATCTAACTATTTCCCAACGAACCATTATCCTGCTGGTATTTCAGGACACATACGTGGGGACGAATGGATAAACGAACGTCGCATACAATTTCATTTGTGTCATAAGGACTACGGTCGGTTAACAGTAGCTCCGAAAAGACTAACTGTTTCGCTATCGTCTCTTGTAACGTAAAGGAGATCAAAGTCCAGATCAATAACGCTCGACGGCCCATTTGAACCGCTTCATTGTCCCCTAAACTCTTGTCCAATCATGTTTCATACTTGCTCTACCATTCCCTTGACTTGATGAAGTGCATAAAGTAGCTGAACGGAGGCGCTCCGCAGTTGCAAACAGACGGCTATTTAGAACGGAATACCAGAAACATCATCGCTAATTGGAGAACAAAACTTACATCGAGGGCGGTGATGCTATGGTCCTCCTTTTGATGTTTGTCCGATATTTCTTCAATGACCAGTGCCAAATGAGGGTTGTTATGCACCACAAGGTCGTGGAGTTTCAGTTTGACAAGCATGTACGAGAGTACGTTATTGTTTGTTATTAGTGACCGACACGAAGTGAGAACCCCTAATCGGTAAAAGCAGGTAAAATGGACGCGAAAATAAACTGTAAGAATGCTGAAAGGTTTCTTTCGGTTAATGGAGTAACATGAAACCCTGTAATTGTGAATAATCAAAATTGAATGATCGTGAATGTGCCACACCCGTGTGAAATGTGATGGTCAAATGGTCCCTTCGTTGTCCTTAATTTAACGTCAGTTTTGGTTTCTGTTCCTCGCGGCTTGCGTCGACGGTTCACGTGGGCGCAACCTTTCCTGTAAACCTTATACATATACAGCTAATAATGCCTATCTAGTTTGTCCACAGATATTGTCGATTATAAAGCATTAAAAATTTCCGTTGTGGGACTCTAGTTCTTGAACTACAAAAATTACTATGAATTTATTTACGGGTTTTCTTATCACATTGATGTGTACAGCAGATAAAAAAATGAGTGACATTGGTTGTTTAAGTGGACATTTTTGAACATAAAAAATAAATATCTACCAGAGCAAGAAAATGATTAAATGCCTTTCAACGGGTCTTAGGGTTTACGACAGTCTGTATGCAGAGATGACAACAAGCTTACTTGTCCAACAGGAATATTTATTTTGTCGAGTATTATATGCATGATTAGGCCTGTATTTATAAGTTGAACATAGTGATTTGTTAACTGGAACATTTCGCGTTTAATGAAGTCTAATAGTCATGGTTGATCAAAAAGAAAAAAATCGTTAAGGAGGGATCATGATATACGCCACAAATGATCTTGCGTCAAGGTCGCTAGACAGCGATATGTCAGTCGTTTACATTGTCATGGTGAACAGGAACGGTCAGCGAGAAACAGCAAAATTATACTGTATCAAAACGTAGATAACAACACACTAACCTAAATACCTCGGTCGGTTTAAAATCCTGTTTAGGCTTTTTCCAGTGTTTTAAACTAAATAAGGCCACCTTTTAAATCAAACTAAACAAATAAACTATACCGACGGCAAGTCTTTCATGGAGAAAACCAATCACATCCGAAAGTGACCACAACGTTATCCACATTTATGTTAACATTCCAAAACAGCAGTCATTTCGAATCCTGCAGCAGATTACTACAGAAATCAATGGACTATTTTCCAGATAGAGCCCAATAACATACTAAACGCACCAAGTATCGGTAGATATGGAGTATGTAATAATCCGTCACAAAGAGACTGCATCTCGACGTGGTATGGCGGCTTGCGTGCATCCACGACCCAACGAGCTATGCAAGATAGCTTTCCTCAAGCCGAAGATCCAATCATACCCGGAATGTCGATGGGTCTCCACCATGTCGGAGGTTGATTTGAACTGGCAATTCAGTCGGACAAGTAAATGGAAGAATAATTGATACAAGCAGATAGAGTTCCACGCAGCCACTCCTCGCTGCCTTTCAAACAAGTTGTTGTTTGGACAAAAGGTTTTGGTTGGGAACCCTAATCGTTCTGCTTGGCAGTCTTTGGCCAAAAAACCTCAATGAATATCACGAACAATATGAATTCCATACTACATCGGTCGTCGTGCAAGATAATCAGGACTGCGATACACTGCTTCCAGCAAATTGAGCAGTCGCAAGTATAAGCCGGTCCCGCGGTTACGTGCTGGTTTATTACTCCACTTACTTGTGGGTGAGACTTTTGAGTCAAAAGCTGCCGTCAGGGTTCCCAAAGAAAAAAAACCCTTATGTGGTATGAGCAGCCACGAAGTACCGATAATCGGAACACCTCCAGCATATTTCCCATATGGAATCTTTCTAATTTTCGTTCTTCCCATACAGGGATCACGCAAGTTGCCACGAAGAACTGTGAATCGACGGACTTATCCGATAGCAGCACTAAGGGAAGGGGAAGAAATAGTTCACAAGCATTAATTAAACTTAAATTTTCACTTCACTTGAGTATCACAACGTCTGCACACTCACTCAAACAGGACAACAGCGCCCTAACTACTATTTTTGATACTTTCTGAGTAGACGTATGTATCTCCGAAACCCGAAACCAGGATTCCATTTGCTTCATCACTCTTCGTCGCTCAGATGCAACCTCGTTTTATCGCTTCAATCATTGGAAGTTCGGTAGTCCGGCTTCCAGCGTACGCAGTCAAGCTGACGTTGGGATCGCTTTGAACATGCGAGCAGAACTTCTAATAATAGATTGCACGCTAGTCAGCACTCATTCATGTGCACTTCAGTTAGAGGGCTTTTGTGTATGAATAACAGTGGATTGAGAAGTCCTTGTAATTAAGTCGAAGCTGTGTATGAACCCGCTAGTAGCGGCCCCAATGAGACTCGATCTATCGAGAGTTGCCTGGTTTACTTCGAAGTGTGCGTTCAACGGACGTGATTTTGGCGTTCATGTAAGATACTCAGCAGAGGCGTAAGCCGGTTTTCCTCCCTACCGGATCAAAACAAAACACAACAGACGACAGACTGTCTCTGGACAGAACTAGTTTTCGTTCATCTGGTGCCCTCCAACGCTCTCACAGCTTTCAATTCAGAATGATTACACTACTTTCAGTTACCGGTGTTGTGGATCAATCAAGGATTGCCGATCATTCTGGTCCACACTCATGGCCTCAAACCATGCCGCCCAAAGAAATATCAACGACTATGTCAAAAACTGATTACCATAGAGGAAGGCTGCGTTGTCAGCAAATAAGCCCACCGTATCCACAGTTCAAGTAGATAGCGCGATTCCCTCAACCGAGAGCCATGATTTAATGTCCTTCAAGCCAATCAGACTAGCAATGCCATAGAAAGGTCCGAAAAAACGAAGACATGAGTGTTCAACATAAAGTCAGATTGGTCCAGAAGTGTACAGTAATTCGGAACCATAGGTCTTGCATGGGCATGGTTCAGGAGAGAACAATATGGATGGCCGGATAAAATCTGGACGAAGGTGATTTGGTTTGTCTTGCAGTTAACCTTTGAACCACTCATTTCCTTTCTTGATACAAAACGTTACTCGAGGTAATCGTCAAGGCCGTGTTCTAACACTTGGTAATTCCCACTACTGAAAGTATTAGGAGCATTTTCTGTGCAGCTACTAATCACTAATTGGGATTGATGTTCACCAGGCGCATTCCACCTGTGATATGCTCCCAATTGTATGACATTCCGGGAGCAGTCGAATGAGCATAGTCACTAGTCAAAATGAGATTAAATTACGTTAACAGCTTTTACGTTAATCTGTTATTTTTGGACACCAGCCCAAATACGGATGGGGCTTTGATCAATAATAGTAATAAAATTCTCGACGCGGCACGTTCAGGTACACGGTAATTGATGACAAATGTGCGCAAGAAAAATCATGACAGAAAGATAAGGGAAATCAGTTTCCGTTATCTGAATCCTTCATCGTTTAAACAAAGCGAAAGCGGAATCAATCAGATAATTTCTTTGTACAAAAAGGACTCGTCAATTTCCCAACACATCCTAAGGGTTTCGAAACCCATAATAGAGTGATAATATTTTTCGTCTGGGAATTTCATACGTGTAAAAATTCCTTTGGGTTACATGATGACTGCATCACGGCATAGATTGCCTTGTGTACACTGGGCCTTTGATCGATAAGCGGATGTCACGTCGACGCCACAGATGCTTCAACTCAACAAATATCACCACCCAGTCTTCTGCATGCGCGAAGACACGTCATGTGATATACGACCGCAATGTGAAGCAACTATCGAAGTAATTAAATCTGTCCATCTCATCCAGTTACTTCCGTGAAAAGTAAAGTTCGGCTTTGGGCCAATCCATTGCTGTAGAAGCATTTTACACTTGGAAGGTGCAAAACCAGCAACTTATCTGGACATTCACTCAGTAGCACAACATTGTCTACATATTCCGAGTCAAACAGGTTCCAGTTTGAGGAAACCTCAATGCCACTATTCCCACATGAGAATAGAGTTATCATTGTGGCCATCCAAATGACAAGTTTAGAAAGGAAAGGTGAAAGTGGGCAACTCTGACGAACAACAAATCTGATTGTGAACCGGGATGAAAGATTGCGTAAGCAGAAACTCGGGTTTGGTTGTTCGGGTACTGAAATTGGATGAGTGAGATGAATTTCTCTGACATACTCTTCAATGAGAGACGGCGCCACGGGATTTCACGATAGACTGGATCGAACGCCGCTTTCAAATTAAGGAAGATCGAAATCGTGGGTTTACGGAATATATGCCTTTGTTCAAAGATCTGTCGCAGAGCGAAAATCTGGTCATTGTAACTATGGCTGGGACGGAAACAGGTTTGATTCTCATGCATACATCTTTTGCGAGTACTGGATAGTCGGCGGTAGATCATACCCACGAGCATTTCGGATGCAATGTTCACTGGGTTAATTACTTTGTGATTGTCGCATGAGAACCTAACGCATTTCTTGTGCCTCGTACAACCGTCGGATCACTATATCCCCTAGAAATCTCTTCCGTTGCCCAGATTGATCTCAGAAGTGTTGTTGATTCCGATGGTAACGCTTCACCACTGTCCTTAAAGAGGGACGGAAACAGCCTATCCGGTCGAGTTGTCTTTTGCCTTTTGATAAAACCAGTCTCACTGAACACCTCAGTTGTTTTGATGGAAGATTGGTATCAACCCGAAATGGTTCATCTGCAGGTGAAAGGATGACCACTGTGGCTGTGGGCCAACTGAACTACTACCCAAAGTGTCCTGTTCAACGCTCTATCTAGATGACGGTCTTGACATTAAATCTGCCGCCGGATTTTTTAATCACCTCGCTTACATTGCACCTCCTTCCATTTTTAAAACAAGTTGACGAACATGCCCGTTTTCGGTGATTCGTACTCTGCCATTGCATCGCAATATATTGGAAGGAATTTCAAAAGTGATTGGATTAGTCAGATAGAAATATGACTGGTGAGATTGATTGTGGTGTTCCTTACATTTCCCTATGTCCCACTGCCGTAGGTCATTTTTCAGACTCCTGATCAGTTGAGGTCTCAACGATCTACGCGCTCCGCTTTACGTTGCATCCAGAGGGACGAATCTGGCAGCATCTAATAGTGGAATTGAAATCTAGGATATCTATCGGTTCGAGGGTTTACGTGGCGAAGAGTCCTGCATAGCTGTTGTCGTTGAGTACAGGGCTTTTTTGATCTGCTCTCAGTGTTCGTCCGTATCCTCGGCATTTTGGTGAGACGAATAACGCATTCGAAGCTTTGCAGTAGGCGATTATCGTGTAGAATTAGCTATGTAAGACAAGTGGGTGGGACCACAGTTTAGGCGAAAACAAAAGCGAGCACTGGTCAAAGCATGGTTTGAGGCCACGAGTATGGACCAGAATGACCAGCAATCCTTGATTGATCCACAACACCGGTAACTGAAAGTAGTGTAATCATTCTGAATTGAAAGCTGTGAGAGCGTTGGAGGGCACTAGATGAACGAAAACTAGTTCTGTCCAGAGACAGTCTGTCGTCTGTTGTGTTTTGTTTTGATCCGGTAGGGAGGAAAACCGGCTTACGCCTCTGCTGAGTATCTGTATTGTTTTGGACAGAAACGCGCCAACGGTAGCTTACTGTGATATGATCGATCTGACTCATTACCTGGAGAGTGGGGTACCATGTTGCTGTATGCGTATCGGAAATACGCGCCGGACAGGAATAAACAATTGGCTGCACAAACTTTGAGAAGGGCTACAGTCTGTTGGGGAGTATCCCAAGATGCCATACACGCCTCGCTAGACTCAGCTACCATTTTGAACACCAACTGACCCCATATGAACGACCATTAACCAGGATCCAGTCTGAAAGGGCCGCTTCACCCTTACCAAGAGCAGTTTGCACACCATGTTGACCGGCAGTGTGAGCTTCTTCGTCTCCCGAGGTGCACAGGGCATACTTTGGTAGGTTATTACGGATAGATAGTGGAGTTAAACTGCTCAATTATTAAAATCATGCTTCAATAACGCAGTAGATATCAATCACTAGGGAGTCTATTGTCGGCGCTAAACATATCGGCTTCAATGATACTAGGGTCACTGAGGAAGCGTCAGTCAGACTGCGACAAGTTATTTGACCTTTTTTCAATCTTTAATCTTTCTACTTCCTTTATTAATGCAATAACAGTGTACATCATTTTTCAGGAAGGGGGCCGCGGCCAGCAGAGGGCTGCCAAGTAGGGAAGTTAACCGGGGGTGGGAGGATTCGAACCCGCGAACTCCACGCCCAAACGCCACGACCCTATTAGTTTGGCCACCGCCAGGAGGTGGCGCGTTGGGATACAGTTGAAGAACTTTGAAGTTCGCTGTGAAAAGCATCTTTAGCATATGGCTCAGCCTGAAGAATAGGAGCGTAAACTTCAATGATGGTCACGTTGAAACGAATACTCCTGAATCGTGTGACTGCTAGTCCTGAAGATCAGAGCGCTGTGACCCTGTCTGTCAACCGCAATCGCAACATTGCGAAGTCCCGAATTGTCTTGTGGCCCACTAGATAGATCCAGCAAAATGCGCCCGTTTAGGAAACCTGAATACATCGATCGCCGGGGTTTGGTAGACGCACTTTGGATAGACAGGCAATATCGATCCCGTATTTGTAGAACGTACGCATGGAGATGCATTGGCTACTTGTATCCAGAAGAGATCCCACGTTCCAACAGGCTATATGCATGTGGGACCTTATGTTTAGGTTTACATTCCCAGTTCGTGTCCGGGTCACATCGGTTACTGGGAGCACAGGGAGCGTCACTTACCGGGGACGCCGCAGCATCATGGGAGTATACTGTAGAGACAAAATCCATTAAGGTAATTAGGAACAGTGTATGAAGTGATATTCCCAGTGCCACTCGGCTTTGTTCGAGATAACACCACTAACCCATTCAAAACCAATTGCAACCGACCGGGTAACAGAACATTCAGATGTTGGGAGCCGGTGGCCGACCAAACGGTTCATACGCCTGTCAGTGATAGTATACCAATCTGGGACGCCCAATGCATCTTAGATGATACTGGTGCATGGTTGCTGCTGGCTCACTAGCAGCTCATTCACCATTCAGAATGGGGTTTATGCAACCCTGTGGTTGGACGAATTGCCTTGATGGCCATTATATCCAACAGCTCGTCTTCGCATGCTGGACGGCATCACACCAAGGTTTCCAGTTTTGGTTATCATCAATCTGGTTTATCCCGCCTGTTGAGTGGTCTGCCGAGCTGTGGCTGCTGATGCATGTCTGAGCTTCGTGAAGTTACAAGTGAGAGTTGGGTGGCTGATGGAGACAAAAGAAACTGAAGATACCCCAATGAGGACGACTGTCCGCCAAATCAGAAGTGCTACTTCTGTTACCCATACATCCGTTTACAGTGGAATACGACAAGGTTGCCCCGTGTCCCTGTTTCTTCTAAACTGTTAAAGACGGTGTTCTACGGGACGCTCCATCCGGTATGTTAAACGGTATAGTTTAACTCCTCCCAGAGAAGTGCTTAACGTAGAGCAGGCCGATGGTACCCCCCCGGTGGGCAACCATACACAGACAATGCGACGCGCGTTGGACTGCTTGGCGATTGAGGTATCCCGATACAATGTGGGCAAGGTACTTCTTCAAAACTAGCAGATGCCAGCGTATGCACTCAGCCTTTGTAGTGTATACTAGGAGTCTGATTACACCTGGCGGAAGTGTTGGGGATGAGATCACATCACGAATTGCGAAATTCAGAGCAACTCTTGTGAACCTGCGTCAATTGTAGCGCAACTATCACATCTAACTTTCTTTCAGGGGAACGGTGTAAAATGCAACAGTTTGTTATCCTTTTTTACTTCGACTCTTCGCCCTGATGATGATGAGGGACTATTTTTGTATTTGACCATTGATGTCTCCGAGGAATTGCTTTTGTCTGGTGGGAGCATCGGGTGAACGGTGACGAGGTGCGTCATCCTGTCGCGTGTCGTGACTCCGATAACCGCTCTGGATGGTTGGTCTTCAGCGGCTTGGTCATAATTATCATATGCCTCCTTATCGTCTACCTTTTTGCGCTCTTTTTTGCATGCGCAAGACAACTCCAGCGAGTTGATTTGCGTCCAATTCGTGTTCCAACCAGGTAAACGACAAAGACATATCCCAACTCAAGTTGTAGTTGCATTTAGTGAGCTCATTCCCCAAATCATCGTGTTCCCGCCCAACCGGCGTCTTAAGTCTGTCTAATGGACAGGAAATGAACGCGATCAGAAAAACGATACGATGCAACTGAACGAACCAGCCTCAAACGCAAGCGTTGAGCGCAAAATGAGCAGTGTATTGCATCCAATGTCCAATTCAACATGATAAGCGACTGTCCAGGGCGATAAAAAGTCCGAATTTATCTTCAACATAAAATTTGGAGAAAATCCATGGAAAGAAAATGCCAACAAAATTGTTGACAGCGTTATGCACCTTCGGTCACCAAGCTCCAGACAGCTAGAGGATAAGTTACCGTTTCCGCGACGAATTTCGCACAAGCGAAGATTTCCATTTGGCAGCTTGGAGAAGAAAGCTAACAGACAATTCAAAAACCAAGATACTAACTGGATAAATGTAGGCAGTATATTATGGTTGCGAAATTGAATAAAGAACTCAGGAACAGATACGCACAGCAGATCTTTTTGAACTATTTGCACTGCATTTGCACACATATATGTTGAAGTGTGTAACGTCGATAAACTAACTAGTGATAGCTGATTGGGCTATTCAACAGCTCCGGAAAGTCGATTGGCATGAGAGCATAGCTAAAGGCACTTTGTTCTCCTTTCAGTTGTGAGATGGCTTTTGTAAAAGATGCTGCATATGCACGCTAGAAGTGCTCATCAAAATCTGATCGAATATGTGCTGAACCAAATTTATGCAGAGTACGTCATTCGCGAAGCATAAGAACAGAACGGGAAAAGACTTCAATTCGAGCTAATTCACGAATTACATCCCAAAAATGTACTTCAGTCTTACCGACTAAATGTTACAGCGTTTTCCAACCAAACCAATGGCTTCACTATTTATCGTGAGGGCACTCCAAACACAGATTCTGCGCAACTTTACAACTACCAAGTTTAAAAAGCAGATGGATGGTTGATGAACCAATGGACTAGATCACCCATGTACAACGACTTAGTATACTATCCATCTTGATGTCCTAGAGCTCGAAAGAAATCCAAAACTGATGAAGCACTATTTCACATACTTTGGATGTGCCCGGGAATTCAATACACAAGGGGAACAGAATGCCAAATTTTCCAAATCGGTTGAAAACAGCACTCTCGTTTGATTCGCTTAAAGAAAAAATTCCGGATCAGTAATGATGTTAAAAAGACGAACTTTTCACATCAATACACAATAAGTAGACATCAAAGTTTGAGCAGCTGATGGCATTCAGGATGAACAGCGTTGTACGAATAAGTGGCGAGAAAACACGAGGAGCTCACCAGGGTCAAAATTTTTGTTCGCATTGAAAATATGAAACGAAATCGTGTAATCCAGCACTGCATCACCCAAAAATTCTAGGCTACAAAGTGTAAAGAAATCAGAGAGAGACATAAACCATTTGCTTCAACCAGCACAATCTTCATAAGCGCCAAATTTGGGGATAAATCAAAAAGTTCGTTCAATAGCCTACGATTTACAATCTGCATTAACTGAAAAGAAGACATCGTAATCACTGACTTGTTGCCACCGACGCAAAACGTAAGGATTAGGGATTATTAAAATCTGCGCTTGCTGGGTACAATGCGTCGTACCACAGTATTTTTCGTAGGTTAAAAGCCGAACACCAGTGATCAACAGCCTTATACAGCATTTTAGGATAAGCGTTACAGTTTAAATTTACGCTAGTCAGCAAAGTTAAGCTGTCTGGCTGTTTAATTGCTGTCAAAAGCTGTTAAACTGTGACCTTCAGATTCACATTACGGAGGAAAAACATCAACCGCTAGACATCCCTGGTGACGTGACTGGAAAACAAAACTCCGAAACACCCAATAGCGCAAACAGCAGTATATAATTGGAAGAACACCCTACTAAAACAAATCAGGCAAAAAATGGGTAGGTTAATTTCATCAAACACGGACAATCAAGTTGGTCACCATTGACTTCATCATCATCCTCATCAACGTTCAGCGTCAAACAGTAAGGCAAACCTCAATGATCGCTGCCTTTCACCAGAGTTACACGTTTATATAAAAAGAGTGAATATCTAACGGGAACAAGGAGTGGACTTACACAGGCGCAAAAAGATAAGACACTGCTGCAGCCAATGCACGAAACACAGTCTAGCTGTACAAACGCACGTGTTTTCAATCATTCTGATTCGATAGAAAATGACAACACGATTCACCGCCATATCCTTTAGTGTCACCGGCCAGCTAGTTGACTAGTCTTTCGGACACCAAAAACGAAAACGAAGATGTGAAATACTACTTCACCTAAGTTCGCTGTACATTTTCTCATCCCACGTCACCACGTGTTTTGTTGGCCTCTAAGTTATATATATATATATATATTGGGACGTGTACGTCTACTCATCTGTATTGCAGCTCGTGGAATTTCGTACTTTCTCGGATGTGAACAGGCGAATCAGACAAATGTTTGACAGCCAATTGGGTTTGTGGCCTGCGTCGATGGCCGTTGGGCTGTAGCAAAAATCGCATTGAAACTAACGCATGGTCCGATTCGACGTAAGTGGTGCAGCACGATCTTTAGTTCTGGACGGAATTGCGCCAACGGAAGCTAACTGCGATATGGTCAATCTGACTCAGACCATCTGTCGAGTTAGAGCGTCATGCCGCCGTGCGACGCGAACTGTGTCGGAAATTCGTACTAGAGAGGAATAGGTTATTTTGTGCTCAGAATTGGAGGAGTTTTTCTCCGTCATCTGGCGCAATACGTCAACACCAAAACCGGATGTAAGAGCAGGCATCAAAATAAAAGAATTAGTGTAAACTAAACTGCATACACTTTAATGATCTTAGTATGTTCACTAAGACACGTCAGAGCTTCCTAACAACGTAATGAGGTGTTCGTGCCACTGATATCCATGAGGAGTCACACGGTGATATCCCTAGGTAACATCTGTCCACACCCTTCGGATCCTCATCGATGAGTTAGTATAGGTTATCTGAAGCTAATCATGATGCTGATTCCCTCAGGGTCCTGAACTCCTGAACGACATCATGAATCCACAGCCAAGTCGGCTCTTCAAAATAAGCTAAGGGAGCACAAACAGTTCGCGACCAAGCGTAGGTAGAACAGACATGCACGAAATCCGTTCACTTAATCTTAGATGGTGTAGGATGATCGGCATTGGTCAGTTGGCTTAAGTGCCTGTCGCCTTGAAAAGGTCAGAAGTTCCGATTCTAGATTTCCCGGCCAATTAGATGATAGACCGCAATTCCATGACGCCCGGCTCGTAACCATACTTAACTTGCTAAGACATTACGTGGTTCTCTGCCACTCAAAATTCCAGGGTCATAATTGCCACTCCTACTCTCGTGAAGTGTGCCCTAGCGACTGTGGAGTATTCCCCCATGAAATGAGAGAATTCCACCGAACAACGGATATCCGCATCCAAAGCACGAATGAGTGTCATTGCTCGACACGTGCAATTTCATCAGAAAACTATCAATGCTTTGGAAGAATCGCTTGTCGAGTGCGGAAAACCATCAAGTGTTCTGGACATGAAGCTGTCAGGTTTCGTAACCGACGAGTCAAACAATGCACGTTGTTACGTTGTAAATTTGTCACTTCTGCAAAAGGACATAGATAAATGTATCACCCCTTGCCAATGGTTCCCGAGAAAAAACAGTTTTGAAAGAGAATAAGAGATACACTTACCGCTCATGATCTCGTAACTCTTCAGGACAACCTGTGTGACGCCTGAATGCCGTCCATAAATAATCGGGCTGACTAAATTGATAACCCAGTATCTCTTCAATACGTAATTGCGAGTTTAAATTCGTAAATGTGCGTCTGTCATGATAAGGACTGAAGAGCATCGGCCATTTTTCCCGTATCATTTTGACGGGTGAATCTCCAACTAACGAATATGCACGACTGTAGAAAATAAAGGCACATTCCGGTTTCGATGCGATAAGCAACAAGCCCACCAACGCTTCCAACATATCTGACAGCGACTTTCGATTGAACGTAACAAACTGCCTGTCTGTGTGTTCTTTGGATTCGGCCGCCTATAAAAAATATAATAAACAAGAATTATGAATGCGAAATCCGACGAAACGAAATATCATACAATATACGTGAGCATTTGCGGTGTTTGTACACCAAGACGAAATGCTTACGGAATACATCAACATGACAAGAAGAACCAGAGATATGCACAAAAAATTTTGTTTTTCAATCCGAAACGATGATAATGATCCAACTAGTTACGTACACCAAGTGTTTCCTACTTGGTGTCGTAATTCAATCTTCTTTTACTTTCGAACTTCAACACTATAGAACAACCTCCCATTTTCTCTATTCCCATCTACAACCGTTTTCTCTTAAAACGCAGAATCAGCAAACTGGTTCTTAAGTGAATGTTTCCCATTTTACCCTGTTACAATATGTAATTTGATCATGCGATTTACCCACTATACTACAGTTTACTTCAACTGCAGTAAACAAATAGTTGTTTGACTAAGCCGGACGGTTATGAAATATCATTCACCGTGATTTGCAATCGATTAACTTTACAGTCGACAGCACACAACCGGCCAGAACCGTCAGTGGAAATGATTACTGCCAACACAATTGAACTAACGACAAAAAGAAATAAGACAGGAATAACGGTTACCTACTTCTTTGGACAGAACGTATCCCGGTGGTAGGAATTGTGTCGAGGCCAAATAGAACCGGGAAGTACAATACTTGGACCAATGTAAGCTCTCTATGATGTTTTCAAATTTCATATTTGTCAGATACTGGATTCGGTTGTTGGTCAGTTCCTGCTCGGACGCGGTTGGGGGTAAATGGCTGTACACGAACAGGGTGCCCATGAGTTTGATAAAAGAATCACCCAAAAACTCCAAACGTTCCAAATTTACCACGTCATCCGCGCCCAATGTGGTTGTAGCCACAAGTAACTTGCCCGCATCAATCTCTGTGTCGCCGAGAATCCGATCCGGTTTGGGTGAAACACCAGTGGGCCACAAAATTGAACTGGCTGCCTCGCGATCCAGTTCGGATGGTACTCGAAATGCAGATAACATACATTTGGGTGCGTCTATTCGGTCGGGGATCCGGACTGGAAAGTGCTTGACGATGGTACAAGGGGTGAGCTTCGATAAAGATTGGCTCAATTCAACGGCGCACAGTGCCCGATTGAGCTGGTACAACACGACTGGGATAAGAGTCAGATTGAACCAAAGCCAAGCGGACAGAGGATGCACGTGGCAGGTGCTGGCCTTATACGTTAACGGACTCCGCCGAGTGGAAGTTTTACTATTATGGGCTCGGGCGGCTTGGAGATGTCGACTCAAGCGAAAGCATTCTACTTCTTCAAGTGAAGCTGGAGCTGGTCCAGCGCAAGCAAACAGACCCAGATCATGAGCGGACATTGTGGTCGAATGGAGAAGAAGACCACGCCAACAGGACGGTTGTATCTGGTCCAAAGGCGTTCGGCGGAATGGAATGATATCACAACAAGGAGTAAATTTTGGCAACACATTTGAAACTGACTTTGGAAATATAGGAATTTCATTGTCAGGCGCCATGGACAGCAAATGACGACTAGCCTCAAAATCTACGGTGGAAGCTGAATTAAGAAGAAAAATGTGACACTGATAAATTACTAATACAATACGAACAATCAATAGACGACAGGGCAAAAACACAGACCGTCAGCTTACACATCACAGTCAACAACTTCAGACGTCCAGTAGAAAACGAACGCTTATAGCTGGGACGACAAAAGAGGATAATTTAAACTCACAATAGAATGAATAGTTAGTTACTCTACGAAAAATTTCCACTGGGTAGGTAGCCCACAATTTAGCTTAGGTGGATCTGATCTTGTCTTAGATGATGGGGAAAAACTGCCGACCCAATAGTTAAACGCCATTGGTTGGTGCAATGGTCCATCCATGTAGCTGCACGGGGTAGATTTTCCTCTACTAAAGAAAGAACAGCTTTTAAAAATCGTGCAATTCTCAACATGATATCACAAAACGTTTTCCAAACCTTTGGGTGAATATTTCCTTATTATATATATATATATATATACGTGAATATTTTTTATATACACTCAATGTCACTCTCACGTGCAAACAGACAACAACAAGACGAAGTAATTAAAGATCACCTTAACCGTATCTCTGCCCGAAGGCAAATTTATTTGGTGAGGACGTAAACGAAGGTCTATGGAATAAGGATGTACTCCAAAACCCAAAAGTTGAAGACAAAAAAATTTCCAACTGCTAGACCTCGAAGGCTGTGAATGTAGACTGTTACAAAAGTGCAACTTCATAGTCAGGAAGCTTACATGCCACCTGCTGATAAACGTGTTTGTCCGTTCGTCTTAGCGGATAAGTGGACAAAAACAATCGAGGAAACATATGCATAGTATATGCACTGTCTCTTATACACATCTAGATGTGTATAAGAGACAGNACAACACGACTGGGATAAGAGTCAGATTGAACCAAAGCCAAGCGGACAGAGGATGCACGTGGCAGGTGCTGGCCTTATACGTTAACGGACTCCGCCGAGTGGAAGTTTTACTATTATGGGCTCGGGCGGCTTGGAGATGTCGACTCAAGCGAAAGCATTCTACTTCTTCAAGTGAAGCTGGAGCTGGTCCAGCGCAAGCAAACAGACCCAGATCATGAGCGGACATTGTGGTCGAATGGAGAAGAAGACCACGCCAACAGGACGGTTGTATCTGGTCCAAAGGCGTTCGGCGGAATGGAATGATATCACAACAAGGAGTAAATTTTGGCAACACATTTGAAACTGACTTTGGAAATATAGGAATTTCATTGTCAGGCGCCATGGACAGCAAATGACGACTAGCCTCAAAATCTACGGTGGAAGCTGAATTAAGAAGAAAAATGTGACACTGATAAATTACTAATACAATACGAACAATCAATAGACGACAGGGCAAAAACACAGACCGTCAGCTTACACATCACAGTCAACAACTTCAGACGTCCAGTAGAAAACGAACGCTTATAGCTGGGACGACAAAAGAGGATAATTTAAACTCACAATAGAATGAATAGTTAGTTACTCTACGAAAAATTTCCACTGGGTAGGTAGCCCACAATTTAGCTTAGGTGGATCTGATCTTGTCTTAGATGATGGGGAAAAACTGCCGACCCAATAGTTAAACGCCATTGGTTGGTGCAATGGTCCATCCATGTAGCTGCACGGGGTAGATTTTCCTCTACTAAAGAAAGAACAGCTTTTAAAAATCGTGCAATTCTCAACATGATATCACAAAACGTTTTCCAAACCTTTGGGTGAATATTTCCTTATTATATATATATATATATACGTGAATATTTTTTATATACACTCAATGTCACTCTCACGTGCAAACAGACAACAACAAGACGAAGTAATTAAAGATCACCTTAACCGTATCTCTGCCCGAAGGCAAATTTATTTGGTGAGGACGTAAACGAAGGTCTATGGAATAAGGATGTACTCCAAAACCCAAAAGTTGAAGACAAAAAAATTTCCAACTGCTAGACCTCGAAGGCTGTGAATGTAGACTGTTACAAAAGTGCAACTTCATAGTCAGGAAGCTTACATGCCACCTGCTGATAAACGTGTTTGTCCGTTCGTCTTAGCGGATAAGTGGACAAAAACAATCGAGGAAACATATGCATAGTATATGCATGCGACCTTGGTTTTGAGTAGTAGCAAGAAAATCGGTGGTCAGTAATCCGCCTCTATGATCAACTCGATCCAACATATTCCGTTGGTAAATAACAGATTTTCCAATGTAACCAAATGGAATTGGATGAGATCAGCCCCCACAATAGGGGGTGAACGAATTTCCCTCTATTTGTTCATTAAACTGCAATGGTTTCGGATTGCAAACAAAAAAGTAATGATCACTCGGAAGTCGCGTGACAGTATCAATTTGGCTGTACCTCATCAGGCACGTCTTAAAGACGAGATAGCGTTGAACAATCGTTGTCAATGAGATGCGAACAACGTAGGAGAAACTGCTGGTCAGAGCTGATAATTTATCAAATTCGTTTGACAACTTTTCAGTTGAAAATTATGGCCTTTGCGGTTAATCTGCACATAATATAGATCAAGTTGTAAAAACAATTCAGCCAAAAAAGTGGCTCATTACGTATTAGACGGATCGGGGTGGGTAGAAAGGACTCACAGGGCCACTTAACAATGCATAATAACGCGCAAACCAGTGCACGATTCGGATTGAACATTAATTGGTCAATAAGACGTGATGACGATGAACTTCCCGTGTCCTGAACGGAATGCAGATTGCGCGTGATCACCTCGCAAACCAAGTCGCACAAAATACAATGGGTGGATAAAACCAGGGAGAAATCATTGACTGACAGGTTGAACTGATTAACAAGCTGAACATAGGCTCGGGCCATTCCGTTAGTCAGATAAAGTGGAATTCGGCAAACGTTACTGCTCTGCGAGGGAAGTTCGATACGGAATTGCAAACATTACGTGAGTTATGAATATAAACCTGGTATTAAACAAAGAGGGCAAAACGTGTGTGAGTAAAAATCTCGTTCATAGTAACAAAAACCGGAGTAAATTGATCAAAGATTTTCACATATGTATGCTAAAACTTGACCAATGCGGCTGGTGGTCGGACCATTTACTACGTAGAAGAAACATGCAGTCGACGATTTTTCTTCTTCCCTTACATGGTTAAATGCTAAAGCAGAAGAGATAACCCACATACTCCGAAAACCTACCGTTCAGTAGCCTCAACAATAACGGATGCAGCCAAATTAGAAAACAGGACGAAGATTACCCATTTTTACTTTGACTATGGACTACAAAAACAGTGGTGACCGAATTTCCTGCAAATAGTACGAGTCGAATACTTATATGGGACCCGACCTCGGATGTGACAAACAGCAGTGTTATTTTGTTAGTTCAGACAGAGGATTAACAGTCCACGCCGTGACCGAGTGAATGTGATTGCAATTCGACGGGAGTTCACTTTCATTGGGGTGTGGGTGCATAGTTCTTATTACTTAATAAAGTGTGAATGCACAACAACAGTGGCTTATCCGAATGTATATACGGTTGAGGAAACATCGACAAACACACACACACACATACATGCTTCCAACTCAGTACTAGTTAGCATTCCGGTCATCTCTGGGACTAAATCTTGTTCAGGGTATCGCGTTTTGCGACCGGTCAAATCTCACTCAACTTCAGTAGACGCGGCTCAGAAGTATGGGCACTGTTGACAGAAGACAGGCGAAGAAGTTCGGTGTTTAAACGACGGTGCCTTTGTCGTACTCGTGGCATATGGTGGGAAAGTTGCGCCAGTATCCCAGAGGTTAGAAACGCCTGAGTCCTTGGGTTGATTCCTTGAAATAAACACTGAAGTTGAACAGCCTAAGATGGTCGGAGTATGTTTGCGTAGGACCATAAAACAGCAAGCATCGTTCTCCGAGGCAAGCGGTGGATTGAGGAATGGTCGAAGTGGCCAGTAGATGACATGCCAAAAAGGTACGAAAACTCTAACCAGCAAGCTGGCTCGCGTGGATGTAGTTACACTACCCAACCGCATCGCTGGCAGGTCGCGAGGCACATGTTTCGTCTTTGCTCCTATTCCCGACGTAAAATCTAGCAAGCGCATCTGAACTCTTCCATATAAATTCAACGTCAAGTTCAGAAAACAAATCATACTGGGACGAGGAATTGTAAATTGAAGTCGGGCATCTATAAGACGGATTTCAGGACGAGACGCCATAACTAATGGCAATGGTAACGGACTGGTAGTCCGATGCTTGTGGCAAATCTATGGTGCATTGCTAGTGGTTAATCACTGTCATCAGTTGTCATGCCAGTCTTGCAACAAGTAAGCTAAACCAGTTAAGGGGCCTGGAATTCAATCCAATTTTACAATTTCGTCAGTCTCGGAGACTGTATGCAAAATCCTAGGTGTTTACGCATGGCGATTTTATCGGTGTTACACTTCGTAAACCTCACCATCCTTCACAGTTAGTCAACACGGCAAGCCCCAGTGATCGCTGGCCTTCTCACCACGTTATGGGCTGCAATCGAAATAATCAATATGCAAAATAGATAGGGAGTAGATCAATAAATGGTGGGATATGAAAAGAATGTCCTGGTAGCCAACACACGAAACGCAGTCTACCTATTCAAACATCATTCGGATTCGATAGGAGATGGCGACACGACCGTTCATTACCGTATCCTAGTCCTCAGCCAAATAGTTGACAAGTTTTTTGGATCCCAGCCACGAACACGTGAGACACCTACTTTACCGAAGTTCGCTGAACAGTTTCTCATCCCAAGCCCCCACGTCATCTGTTAACCTCCAAATTGCTTCTCCCCCCTCCGTGGGAGAAACAGAAAATAGGACACTGTATGGCAGACGAGTGTTCCCCGTACGCAACACGTGACCTAAGCAACGAGGTCTACTAAGCTTCAGACGCTGAGGTAGAGTACTGGGTTAACCGGTGTCCAAAACTCGATTCCTAGACAGGCCAATGCTCACTGTCGTATCCTAGCGATGTTAGACAAACGTCGATTATCGAAAACCGCCAAGCAACAAACGTCTTCGGTACGCAAACTCCGAACCTCTCCACCATACGACAGAAATGAGCCCACTGTGGCACAATATACGCGACCTTTCAACTTCCGTTGAATACCAGCTCGGAGACAAATCAGCGTACGCCTCTTCTATCGTGCTGCCATCTTCAGTCAGGCAATTTCCGAGGTAACTGGAACGGTCTAGAATCGTTAGCTCCACTCCATCGGATATCAAACTCAGATCCGTTTGACGTCCAGTCATGTAACAACATTTTACGCTTTCAGAATAAATCTCTATTCACGTCTCTCTGCACTCCGAATCTCAACCATTAGGTAGATTGTGGTGATTCCAGTCAGCGCAGGAATCGTGCACT
>LUCM01005300.1:22107-63175 GCA_008360955.1 Fasciolopsis buskii | reverse complement strand
TGTCAAGCCTCCTTAAAAAAGGCCTTAAAATTCTTCGCCGGGGGTGGCATCAGTTGTTGGCCGTGCATCTTTCATATCACTAAGTGAGTTTTCCATTAATCTACATGATAAGCACTTATTCGCATGTGAAATATTTGCTCAGGAAGCACTTTTGGGCCTCAAACATCCTCTGCACAACCATCTTTCAAAGTGCTGTTCTCATTTTCAACGAGATATCCTGTTCTTTCTTTACCCTCTGGAATCAATTCTTATGGGAACTCCACTGCCCCATATGTAGCATGTATCTTGACTCACCGTGAGTGTGTTTCAGCCAGCTTCCCGAGTAACCTATCTTAAGGTGCTCACACCGTTCTTCGACGGGGTTATTTTTTCTTCATTTTACAACGTGACCAGTGTAACTTTTTCCCCAAGGTTTTTCGACTGATATGCGACATTTTTGCACCCGAAATTCTATACAGTAAAATATAATACAGATTTTCTAGGCAATCAGGTTCTTCGAGTTAGCACTCCGGGATAGGTTGCAAGCGTACCTATCCCACATATATTGACAAACAAATCGTGTCAACCAGAAACGAACAATGAGACTTAAAATTATCCGCGGTTTCTTTAGGTCCTTCAGAGACAACAGACCGGTAATTGGTATCCAATGCCATCGGCTTGGGAAGAAAACAGATGCACAGTGATTTTATAACCCTCTCTTAGCACTGATCGCATTTTACGCAGCCTGATCTATAGTTAGTGGCATTTCAGCCAGTAGTTTATCGTTCAGCTCAAGCACACGAAAGATTACCCAACGCATTGCCAGATTTTAGTCTCAAACTCTCTTTTCACTGACTCCTATTAGCTTTTTGAGTAAATTTCGGATTTCCAATGCACAAGCCATTAACCCACTTGTGACAGAAACTTATGTCAATATGTAAATAGTTTACCCACATTCCAAACTGCCGGTGTTATTGTCCTGATGTGCGATCATGCAAAATCCTGCTCCTAGCCATCCATTTTCAGTTACCAGAGCGAGTATAATTCAAGTGCCCCCATTCGGAAGGAAGGAAACATTTTTCGAAGATTGAAAAAATCATCGACGGTGTTGGCGTTTCCTTCAATGATGACCGATTTGCGGTCAAAACTTGAACCGATCCTTCACGTTCTTGAACAATTTCACTCTCTGTTGTGCCATTAAATATAGCGCTTTCTTCTTGGCAAACGCGATTTCGTTCGTCATTCGTTCCCCATGTCAACACTCAACTCACTTACTTCGAAGTAGCTTGGCCCTAGATGCACATAAAGAAATTAATCAATCAGGAATTGCATAACGAAACTGAGAAAGGCCAATTGCAGTCAGTGACCAGGCGACTGCAAGGTGTTATTTGCCTTCAAACATTAGTCCAATTCGGCAAAAAATGTTAACATTTTGCTGCGCACTAGTACGCATATCACTGGTCGTATCAGTACGGCGACGCATTTCCATTTAAACTTCCATGAATGAAAAACTTAAATCTTAGTCAAAATAGTTGACTGAAAAACTAACCGTTTGGACAGGGCCTTAAATGAACATCTATTCCCACATCCCGAGTATTTCACAGGCGGATCCATTCAAGTGGGAAGAAAGTTTACCGAAAACCATTCGTCTAGAAAATTCTATCTTTAACGGCTCCTAATTCGTCCATAGGGGATTCGAAGAACGTAAGTTTCATTCCTTGCCAGGGAATCTACTGACTGGAAGCATCTTAGTAACCACACACAAAAGTCTTGTTCAGATGTTTGATCGCGCTCTTGATGAGAATTGAGGAAAATCCTAACACGTCTGATTGCAAAATTGACTAAATCCCAGAATGGATAGCAGAAGGTCATTCAGTGACTCTGAACGAAAAATTCCGGATATATGCAACTTTCGAAGAAGCTGCCAGTATATCTGCCATGGATCGGCATCTCGATAGCAGACTGAGTACGGACCAAATTTTAACCTTTTCTGACGGAGAACTCGCGGAAGATCTCATTTAGGTGAACGGCCTTTTTCATGGACAATTAATGCGCGCGGGAAGACCGCACATCTAAATGGAGCCAAGTGAACGTGATCTTGCTGATATCGAAAGCCAACTTGGATCTTGGATGAAAGATGTAAACAGTAGGTATCAAACGTTTTGGCTGAATTAAGGGGAAGGAGTTCTGTTGTGGTTATATCCGACAGTACTCAATACCAATCAAAACTGGAAATAAATTTCTTGCAGCAACACTCCGGAGCCGAACTGCTTTGGTTCAAGCCATATTCACCTATGTTGAATGTCATGGAAAAGTTGTGGAGTGTGTTAAATTCGCAAATAGGGAATACCATGTGACTCGATCACGCGGCACTGCTGCAAGGATCTTCGGATCTCACAATGGCCAAGACAAAGTAGTGAGTACTTTTTTGAAGAATGCTAGAGACGAAATTAAATATTTACACCTTGCATTTGAATTTTGTCAAACATACGAAACAGAAGTACGCAAAAAGCACTTGTTGAAGCTGATTTATCTTACTTTACTATGGTATTTTGATAGTTTGTTTTATTACTAATAAAGGAAAGCAACCATGCTGTTTGTTGCTGATCATCGATTACTGCTTTGTGTTTGTAAGTTTCGTATTATGGTGGAACAGCCAAATGGGTTCGTGCGCGATGCCCGATGCGCAAGTGACAATTCAGTAACTGGTCATCCCGACCTACCAGCGGTGGCCAAACGGATAAGGTCATGGCCTGTGGACGTGAAGGTCGCGGGTTCGAATCCGCCCACGGCTGGCCAACTTCCCCAATTGGCAGCCCTCTGCTGGCCGCGGCCCCCTTCCTAAAAAATTATGTACATTGTTATTTCATTATAAAGAAAGTTAAAAGTTAAAAGATAAAAAGACCTGTTATTAGTAGACGGAATTCGGTCAGCAACAGTAACGGACGGATACGAATTGCCAGTAAATACGGAAGGGGCTTCAACCCAATCTTCGCGAACGAAGTCAACAAGAAGACCGCAGCTGAGCAAGAAAAATTCAAGTTCTTGGTACATGTTAGTAGTAGGAGATTAAATATTTTCATGAAATAATTCACCATGTAATATCATCGATCAACTCACCATTAAGAAGCCATGGAAGGACTTTACAGCTGTTTCATCCTTGTTAGGAATCATCAAGTTCTATTTACAACTCATGGATTTATATACAACGTTGGAAATATTCCGACTGGCGGGATATGTTACGTCCAATCGCCTCCGTGGAATGTTTGAATTTCACAACCACTTATCGTCACGACTCCCACAGGTTGTCTATCTACACAGGCTGGCGGAAAGCTGTATCGGACCGCATCACGTGACTTGCGCGTAAGCTCACCTCACAGCCTCAGTGATTAGGTTTATCCTAGGGCAGCAACTCACGGGCCCAGCTCAACTTAGAAATCTTGAAAACTCGTGATCGTGCACCCCTGGGCCGAATGAACGTAATTTTAACAGTTTATCTTGTCATGTGACGATTGGATCAGAATAATGGCTGATATTTGTACACCAATATACTCGACTGAGAAAAGTCACAGCGGAGAAGCCAACAGGTGCTGGTCAGGTGGATAAAGCCGTTGAGCTTGGACGCGATGGATGTGAAATCGGGCCCTCTCATCGTCAAACATTTTCCAAGTCGTCAATCGTTTCCTAACCATGGCCCCAGAAATACTGTGCATTTGTTGTATGATAAATGGCGGAACCTGATGGATCTTACTTATCCATTTTAAACTGCCTAAGTCGTTTTACATTCACCGCCTTAACTGTCAGGCCTGCCATAGATGTAACCTACAATCGAACCGATAGAACACGGTACATTACGCGAAGTCTCGTTTTCAGAAAGTCCTGTTGTCTGTGGAGTATTCAACTACCATGAAGGCTTCTAGTTTCTTCAGTATGATCGTCCAGCACAGCAAGGATTATAAGAAGAAGAAGGTTGATGATTACTATGTTTGACTTAGAGTCAGTAGACCCGGATTGAATACCCAGTTCGGGCTTTCATGGTTGATTAAAGATGAATGAGTCTTTCACCTGGGAAATCAAACCTCTTAGCACCGACGCTGAACAATGCTTTAACTTAAGCATATGCAACTACTATAAATTTAGATTTGAGAAACTCATTTTCACGTCAAAAAATGGAAGCCGTGGGCCGTTATTCGTATTCGAGAGCAAGTTGGCTAAAGTTTGCGTTTTCTTCCCGCATCCAAAGCATCCAAGTAGGTTTTTCGTTCTATATAGTACTGGATTCCTACTACCAAATCAAAATTTTGTTTCGTTGGCCTCACACTGTTCTGCTGTCCGGCGAATACCAAAAGCAAAAGGCTGCGAGCCTAACCCTCAAATTTTGATCCGACCAAAATATCCTTGTTCAAATAAATCACCAGCTTTGAAGATTTAAGATGGGTGATTGCCAGTCTAGTCGATATAATCGATCAGTGCACTTGTGATTAATCACTCAACTTCATGACGTTTCAGTATGAATATTATGGGCTACAATCCTCCTAACACCACCAACACCACCACGAATCAGTTCATTATTTTCCAGTCTCCAACTGGCGACAACTTCCTCCTAAACATCGTTTACTCCGTCATACATAGATTTTCATGCGGAAACCCAAAACTATATTCATTTTCAGACCAAATTAGTAGAAATGAATATATATTCCTGGAATTTTTTCTTGTGATTGGAGCGAGTTTTTGACTACAGATGCGAAACCCTGTTTCGGCGAGGATATATCTGCCGATATACTTTTTATTGACAGTATTTAGCTAACAACACAACGTGGCGAACGAGCTCGTTTTCAGTTATTCGTACTCATGTCAATACATAACATTAAATATGGTCTGGAGATGGTTCAATGGAAATTGTCCGTTTGCATTCACATCAGTTCACAACTCTAAGAATGCGTCTGTGTGTATGTGTAATTGATCAATTTGCCACACGATCAGGTTGTAGACCACTTGTCGGATTATGACAAGTGGGTCAGGGAAGTTTAAGAGTCTGGACAAATTATTTCTGAGCCAATTACACAAACCGATATATACGGCTTCGACTGTGTTCAAGATGCGACACTTGACAGTTCTTGATTGTCCGCTCCTAACTTTGTAGATGGTGCGAAAAGCACTTGTCACGTTCACTGAGTGGTTTGACTCAACAAGGTGTGAATACACCGCGCTAGTAATTGCCTTAATTGTATTTAGCTACTAGGAAAGATGACAGTAGGCTAAGGGAAACTTCGAAATTACGAAAACTGATTGGCCGCGTTTCGCGGCCTTTCTGAACGCGGAGGTCCTGGACACGCACACACAAACGCGCGCGCATATACATACATACATGCATACATACATACATAGCATTTGTACTTAGAACAACAATGCGGAATTTGGAATGACCGCGACTTGAAGTAGGCGACTGAAGACAACGAGGAGACGGGCTTCCTTCCTTCCTTCCTTCAAGTTTATTTACAAGTCATGCCCTTCTGTGCATAGTTCGAGGAACTCTGATCAATGGAATATCGTCGGGCCAATATCATTTGGTATAAGTCTGAACTTCCCGCTTGTGTACCGCACAGTTCCAATTTGTTGGTTGTGTAAGCAAGCTACAAAGAAGCTGAACGGAGTTCTATCGCGTGATTTACACGTAAACACCGGCAGTAACCTCATTTTTATTTAATTGAGGATTACTGAGATTAATTCATCCGTCCCTTGGATAGTCTATCAGATGTGACAGATGTTAAGTCGTTTATTATGCCGGTTGATGATAAGATATCCGTAAATTCTTAGGGCTGGTAAATCAAAAGGACGACCCACTGGGAATCGCTTTATCAGACAATGCGGCTATGTATGGAAAAACGACCATGTGATTAGTGACAGCCAATCAGAACAGAGAACTGACTCATATTGACCGTTCTCCTCATGGCTAAAATAACATGAGAGTAACATAGAACCAGCCAAGAGAATATTGTTTGTCAAGTGCTAGTGACAATGCCTTTATAATAATGTCGAAAGCTGGATCGCTATTGTAAGTAAAAATCAACTGAGGAACCATTTGTACCCCAAAAATGTCAGTTTGAAAATTCCTAAGTTGAGGCTCCATTGTATTTCATCTGTTAAAGACACTTGACATCACATATCGATCTTGCGAATTAACCTTTCTTCTGCCGTTTGAAAGCTTGATAGCTGCACGGACCATGCAAGTGTCGGCGTAAAAAAATGTCAGGTTGATCATTTAGTATATGTTTAAGTACGCAATGCACAATCTAATGGAAATTTGAAAGCAGTACCTATTATCAGTCTCGGTACTGGACCATTATTTGACTAAAGTGAAAGATTATATTCCCATAGTGTTTCCGGGCTGATAGGAATGCACAGTTATGGGTCAGTAGTTAAGCCCTGCACTTAAGTAAGGCGATCGCGCATTTTTTGCAAATATTTGCAATCCAGCACCATTCGCACAAGGAATTAACAAAAACTGATTGTTCTTTCTTTCTTCTCCCTCTCATCGACAGGACAAAATTGGATGGAAACGGCATAACTGCATTTTCCGATCGTTCGGTATTCATTGGTCTATGTTCAGCAGCCTCTGAGCGTCGTTTAACAGAACGTTGTTATGGTTTTTCCTGAAGGAAACACTTTTCTCGTTCACGTAACTCGAACTGCCCTGTCAAGTCACGAGAATTGGCCCAATGATTCACATCTGATATGTTCCCTTGTCATAAATAAGCCAGAAACGGGGAGTTCATTCCACTCCCTGCTTATGCCTTTAAATCACAGAAGGACACCACCAGACACCATCAAACTAGGAAGAATTTATAATATTTTCCCGACTAGTATCACGGCAATCTTGAATGGTCACCATGTTCAGTTTTTAAGCTCGTTTGTCCACGTGCTACCGCAGGATTCCACAGTCTGTTTAAACTACCTCGGGCGGCTCGCACGCATCTCACGCTAGTTGCAGGCACTGGTTTTCTCAACGGTCTCTGCTTGATGCCGCTTGGCTGCGTGCTCGAAGCAGTCTCTTTTTATCTCTACCTTTTATCTTCTACACCATTTTAGGTAGGAGACGCCTCGGGTAACAGTGCTGCCAAATGGGGGAGTTGACCGACGGAGGGAGGATTCTAACCCATGACTTTCATATCTATCGCCAGTGTGATTCCCTAATGGTCACCTCAGCAAAAGGCTTAATCTATGCACACTTCTAATGCTTTGTAAGGTAGCTGTGGGGACAAATGACATTGCCCATGTCTAACAGTCCAAATCAAAATGTTCCATGCTGCGGTCAATAGGACTCAGTGAAATGGTCCAGAATAAACTGTGCGAACCTGTTTTTGGCTTTTTTATTCAAAGTGGAAAGTGGTAAGGGATCGGCATGAATTCTTACTTGATGAGTGGCGTGCACAACAAAACTGGTCGTGTGCTTAGGAAAGACAATTAACAAACCATAAATTCAATGCTTCATTACTTTCTGGTGCTTTTCTAACCAAGCATACATCATAAAACTAGTTTTTGCTAACTGACACCCCCCCAGACCGATTTTGAAAGGATTTACGTGTGAAAATTTATGCACCCGAGGCGGGATTCGAACCCACACAAAGAAACCATTCATGCTTTAGTACATAATATACTTGTACTTAGTTTGACATAGCAACTACTATGATCTGTGTAAAATGACGAAGCTCTCCGATGTTATCTCGCAGCTCATTCAGTTGTTGAAACAAACAAATTTCAGATGTCACAAAGCACGATATTTTCGTTGAGTATTAACCAGTCATTAAATCACACCAGCTGTTAGCAGTCATTGAGAGACGTATATGAGCTTCTATGGGTAAACCGTTTTTATATTTCAAGTCTCTTCAGAATGTTAATTACCAAAGGAGTAAGGAAGATGATGAGCTGGTGTTGAATCACTGAATTTTCCGGTTTTTCCAATTGGTGAATGGATTTAGACAAATTAAAACATCGATCTATCTGGTACGGCTAGATTAACTAGAACTTTCTGGCTCCAATTTGCCGTCTAATTGGTATTATCAATAGCATTACACTTCATAATCTCTAATGGAAAATGCCCATTAAGACTGGCATTCAATTTGAGCGCATCCAGATCTGCCTTTCACACCATCCATATTCCAGTGCATCGATCATAATCTGTGATGTCCGTACTGTCCCCTCGTTCGAGTTCAGGTCACAAAATGTGACCTTTGGTTGCCTGCTGGCATTCATAAGCCCAACCTCACATGGTTCAAGACACTCGGCTGATAGGTCTAGAGATTCCTGGGATTCGATGACGCGTGTTTAGCAGTCAGTGGTTTGGTGTGACGGAAAATTTCCATAAGTACGTGGGCAGCATAAGTTTTCACCCAGCCCGTGGTATCAAATGGTCTACGCTCGCCAAGCCACCGCGAGTTTCAACCCAGACAGTTTGGTGCACATGCGCGCATACATATGTGCATATTTGCGTATATGCCTGTTTGTGAATATCTGGTGCATCATCATGCACCCCAGGGTACCCGAATCCCAATTGTGGACAGAACTGGTTGGATATGCGCTACTCCGGTGCTTCCCACGAAGCTGGATAAGGCAGCAGTATACTAGATGAGTGTTCTAATGTTTTTTCCAACGAGTTGGGCATACTAGGTGCATGAATAGTCACATTAGGCTTGTTATTGTGGAAACCTTGCCTATCTTTACGGCTGTGGTTGTGAGACACAATTGCCGCGCGACCATTATCACAAGTTACATCTCTCGCTTAAATCAATTTCATATGGGCACACCAACAATGTTTACACATTAAATCCGCCCACTTCCTTGTTGTTATAATGACAGTATTCTAACAGCATAGTCAGAATTCTTTAAAATTCCTCTCTGATAACTGTTCGACAGATTCCCTTCCGTGTAATTCGCTCCCCTCTCCCCTCAATTATCTAAGGCTCCTAATCCTAGGATCATAAAAACTGTCCAACATATTGTCGCGAAATGTCTGTGAACTGATATGAAAATTATAGTATCAACGTTTCATCGTTCACCTAGAAAGTATCGTGTAACCGATTTCACACCCTCGTCAAAACGACCATCTCTGCTTGAATTCGGTTTTTCGGGGAGGATGAAGCGCTTCTTCAGTGACCGAAATGTGCACAAGGGAAACGGAATGCATACAAACTGACACTGGGATGTATTAAATTCACGAGAGATAAAATACCGCCATTGTGTAAGATTTACATTTATACAAACAGTCGTATGAAAGCACTTATTGATTCAACTACAACGTGATTGCTAGGTGCACAAAAATATTCAATGTTTGCAACTGCCGCACAGGTGGATCATGCAAGCGTAAACGGAACGAGAAAGGCAACCGATAAATATGATACCTATGAGCAGAATAAGCCGGATGGTTCCGTGATAAGTCAAACGTAGGCGAAGTTCGTATAACTAGGCGTTGATTAGTCTTGGTGATATTTCTTGTGTTACAGGATCACTTCACCTTCCTTGTCGTGGAGTGCTAAAACAGAATATTTGATGAGAAGTGCTTTCCGGTGATGTCGAAAAGTATCTGACAAGCTATTTTATTTATAGTCAGAATTATGTGGGAGTAGTATTTGGACTTGAAATTAGCATACAGAATTCGGTCAGCCGCAATAACGAACAAATACGGGTTACCAGTAAATACTGAATTGGCTCCAACCAAGCTACGCAAACAAAAACAACGAGAAGACCACAACAGAAGGGAAACAAGTTCGAGTTGTATTTAGAACTCATGTGTATATATACAAGGTTGGAGATATCCCGTCCAGTACTGTCTGGACTTCACGAACGCATGTTCTCACAGTTCTTATTGGCCGGTTGTCTAGGCAGGCTAGTGCGAAGCTGTAATGGACTTGCACGTGGACTCAACATAGAGGGTGAACTAACGCACGCGGCCAGGTTCCGATTACTGTCGCTCCTCAAACACGCGTACCCGGGTCTCTTTCGTGGATTCATTTTCCCAAATGAACTGTGTGAAAGCCTGTAGGCAAAAGAACCTTGCTTGAATGGCAACAGAACACTAGATGAAAAATGCGATCGCAGTTTGCTCTACGAATATCCGGTATGCATACTAGTGAGCAGTATTATCCGCAAAACCGCTCGTGTGCATCCGGAAATTTTACTTGTCTCTGCAAACCAATGACTAAAAACATGCGAACCTCCGCTCCTAATGTCAATATTCTACAGATCGGCAGTGCCCAATCCATAACTAATAAAATGAGGTATTAGTTGTGATCGTAAAAATAGAATCTTGTTCCATCCACACTTTTGTCTTCCACTGGGATCATGGAACCATTTCTCTCTATTTCATTTTCTCCTCCTGGATTCTTATTACTTCATTAAAATGTGGTAATCCGCTATGCGATTTCGACATGTAACTGACAGCAGGAAATCGTGTTGATCATTTTGTTTGACTTTCACTGACCTATCACCACTTGTGCATATCCGCCAAACTGTAGGCGGGACTCGAACCCGGAAGTCAAATATTAGGCTGGATTTCGGTGGTCGTGTCGAAATCCGCTTTATTTTATTATTTTAAGCATCATATGCTTGTATCCTGTTATCCAATATACGTGAAGGCGCTCGAAAAGAAATCTCGGGAGTCATAGAAAGATTTTTCTGTAATTCCACATTACTCGAATTTTCGGAAAACGGAACGAAATAAATCAATCTCATGTTAATGAGTGTGGCGGTGAACAGTCCTTCAGAATTGTGTAAGCATCATGTTCATAAATAACATTCCTTGAACAGCCGGCGGTGGCCAAACGGATCAGGTCGTGGTCTTTGGACGTGAAGGTCGCGGTTCGAATCTGCCCACCGACGGTCAACTTCCCTACTTGGCAGCCCTCTGCTGGCCGCGGCCCTGTTCCTGAGAATTAATGTACGTTGTTATTTCATTAATAAAGAAAGTTAAAGATAAAAGATAAAAGCTACTAAACCGATCGCCAATCCTAGAGACACCACGAGTTCTATAGTAATTTCGGCCTCAATAGGTGCGTAGTTTCTGTCCTTTGCGGTGTTGAAATTCTTCTCATTCTGGTTGACCTATGAATGACTTCTATAACCTAAGTGCGATCTTGCGACTGTTTATGCATGTGCGTATACGAACAAATACTGAAGCCGACCGATCAGGTGGAGTTATATCGAAATAGCTGTACTGCTCCGACAAATTCGCACAGCAGCCCAACTGGGTGACACGTGCTCCTCAGCAGTTTTATAGCTTGAGGTCGAAACAAATGACCCCACAGTAAATGAACAACAGATTCATATTCCTCTTCCTTTCTTTTAGGCGGACCGCTCGACCGAAAACTGCTTCAAAACAAAGTGGTATTCTGGTCTGTACCCAATTACACTGCATGGTGGTTTCCGAGAAAGCAGAAAAATTTAGACAGAGCTGCGTACCCCGAAAATGCACATTGTTATATGCTGCTATATGTTTTCCCGCTCGTGTGATCCTCGTTGATTTTGAACAAGTGGTGAGTAACACCTTTCCTTGTCTGCTCATCATCGGAAACAGCACATTTGCAGATACATGCAATGGTATCGATAAGAGTTTTAGCGAATTTCCCATTTATTCATTTCCTATACAACAGCTGTACTTGGTTTCTCTGTAAGACCTCACGGTCATTAAAAGTCCGCTAATCGGGAAGACATCAGCAGGTGGGACTGTTCGAAACGGCAACATGCCCGTCCGAAAGCTACGACGTTGACCGATTCACCAAAACCGGGCGCTACTGATAAAGCACACGCCATGCAACCGCCACCTCGATAACGTCAGTTGAGTTGAATATGATCATTCCAATTTCGATTACTGTAAGCATCGACCCCATAAACTAAGGCCAAGAAATGGGACGAATGTTTTAATCGACTGTTGTCCCATGCAAATGCGTAAGGGTAATGGATTCAGATTCGGCCTATTCATTGACCTGGGCGTAGATCAACAGTTCTGCGGGGACATCCCACCGACTAGGCCAATCGATAATCTGAGCCAAAGCGCCACATGAAAAAGTCCATGAATGACGCCAGACTATATTTACTAGTGAGTTTTGCTCAGTCAAGACCAAGCGAATCGATTTTGATCAATAAATGAGGTTTTTTGTCAGCTCTACTTGACTTTTCTCACTAGAGATAGTGGGAACTGGATAGTGGAAGCGAGATAGAAGCAGTTGAGGAAATTGAGGCCAAAAAAGAAATAACGTTTTCTTCCCTTTTTCCCATTACAAAACAAATGTATTTCATCAACTTCAGTGGAGATGAATTTGAGCTTTTGGGCTTTGGTATTAAGAATCGATTGAATGAAATAATTGGATTACTCTCTTTACCACGGGTCAGTAGTCTGTCGAATACTTTTGGCCGGCTTCTTTTCCAATAGATCATTCAGGGCTCCGGTTCCTTTGGTAGACAGATCGCAGGTTTTAGATCTTATCCCATTTAATCGAAAAAGATGGTTTGTTGGACTAGTCTCATTAATGATTCCAGATAATGATATGAAATCCGTGCAGTGTTTCCGATGGTCTTGGTAACGAAGCAGACATTTATTCCGAGAGACGGATTGCCAACAAAGGTGAGATGAAGGATGTGAAACAAGTATCCAAAATCCGAGTCTCAGTGGATTTGGAAATTTGGGTTGTGTTGTGTTATTGGTTTTCGTGGGGTTCTCAATGAGGAGCTTGGCGTTGAGGTGGCAAACGTTTAATCACCAGCAGAGTTGGCATTGTAAAACTGGAGCTCGAACTGATGCTATCACCTTGACTGGCTATCTAAATGTCAAGCTCAATCATCAGAACCCTAAGAAAAATCAGTTTATTTGAAAAAAAGAACCCAACTTTGCAGAGACTAAGTTACACAAATGGACCTGTGAAGCACATAAACCTTCAACAGGCCGTTTTAGAGTCGCGTTGTAAAGTATATTTCACTAGCTGTTTCCAGACTACCAAAATTCAGGACTTGACAAAAAATCTGTACAGGATTTTCCGTGCCCATGAGTTTGGAGCAGATGATTTTGCTAGAGAACACCTGAAACCATAAAGAACCTTATCAACTGGAGAGTGGAGAACGACCTTGTATGGAACATATTTTGTGAAACAAGGTTAGACATGTAAATAGATCACTACTCGTTTTATTCTAGCTATTCAAACTGCGTCGATCTTGTGAGTTTCCGTTATCAGTCTGTAGGCAGATTATCTAACACAATTACGTGTACTTTCGTCATTGCATGAAGTCAAAATCATTGAGAAAAACAACGTGGCGAACAAGCTCGTTTTCAGTTATTCTTACTCATGTCAATACATAACATTAATCAGGGTTGGAGATGGTTCAGGAAAAATTATCGGTTTGCAGTCACACGACAAGTGGGCCAGGGAAGTTTAAAAGTCTGAACAAATTGTTTCTGAGACCACTTTTAAACTTCCCTGGCCCACTTGTCATTATCCAACAAGTGGTTTACAACTTGATCGTGTGACAAATTGATTAATTACACATTCATACAGACACATACTCTTGGAGTTGTGAACTGATGTGACTGCAAATCGATAATTTTCCTTGAACCATCTCCAACCCTGATTAATGTTATGTATTGGCATGAGTAAGAATAACTGAAAACGAGCTTGTCTGCCACGCTGTTTTCTCAATGTGTTCCGCGGGATTTTTCAAATGTTTAAATCACAATCAACCAGATGAAATCGTGGGGAATCAAGCACAAGGAGAGTATGCTCGAATATCCTATATATAAACGTCAAAATGATTTACAGTTGCCACGATGTTCTTACCGTCTTTAGGTGCCTAGTCTGGATATGGAGCCGCTCCAATGCTTACCAGTAATTTGTGTCTACGACTGATCAGCATCGGCCTTGCGATTTCGTGTATCATTACAAACACATGGTCCCAAGTCCAAAACAAACCACCAGTTGACACTAACCCGCTCGGTAGGGTTTGAGTGATGAGAGCTCTTTTCCTGAAACTATGCATTATTTAATGTAATCAACAACGAAAGTAATAATATCACTAGTATTACTGCAACTTAGAGGCGAATGGAATAACTGAGTATGGGGATTCATACCGAGTGTAAATAATACCACATTATAGTAAGGTGCAGCAAAATATGCTTTAGTTGGGACAAGGACCGAAGCCTGTCTTTCTTTCTGAGTGACCGAAGGTAGAGATCACTATTACAGTATTCACATGGCTCAATCTCGTGATAAAGAGCAAGTAAATATCACAAAAATTGTGTCGGAGGTGCATGACACTGGTCTAGAACACTCAACACAGGGCGTATTTGCAAGCTTCACCGTCTTCAACCCAATCCGTAGTGGATAAACCAATTCGCACTGATGTGTTTGGACAACGAGAGGCTCGAGTGTCTGAAATTCGTTCTACCCTTCACTTATTACCGCAGACACAACTTAACCAACAGACTCGACTGCCGTATGCTATTTGTAAAGAGAAAAAGCGGATAGCCACGAAGAAAGAAGGGCATGTGACGGTCGCGGTGTACTTTTGATTCAAGATGGTCGTTTAGAAAACAAATTTAGTTAGTCGACAACTTGTAACTGAGATGTTGTCGCACTGAAAAGGCTAATTGGGAAGACGCAGTAAGCAGTTTCAAAGCCGCAGCTTAATTTCAGCACTGGATCTTGACTGCAAACTAGTTTCATCTTCGTTAGAAAATTGTGGTAACCTGATTTCGTAATTCTCACTGAGAACCACTAACCGACCCATTGCCCAAGTGAATAATCGTTGTGATTAGATGTGCTGAATTCGACCTTGCACGCCTCGAGCGTGATGTGTGTGTATGTGTGTGCACGCGTGTGTGTTTCTGTTTAGGTGGATCTGTTGTAAGCAGAAAATCAGAGGTCAGTTGGTGACCTGACCACGAAAAAGATGACCTCGAAAGACTCAGAACATGAATATGAGGGTGGAGGAGAGAGAACCGATTTTCGATCACACTCCATGTTTGATGGAATCGTGCGGTTTCCTTGTTATCTCAGTGTGACTGATTGACGAGAACAGCTACGATCGCACAGTCCCAGCTTGACCTTTGATTAAATTCACACCGTCAAACTGGCCCTCGAATCTGGAGAACGTCGGTCGAAATGTATATTTTGCCATGTTGGACAAAACAGAAGTCGATACCAATGGAATTCGGTAGGGAGAAAGTGGAAACCAGAGTTCAAACAGCAATCATCATCGGAATTGCACACTAGCGAAATGTGAGATGCCAATGAATCTAAGCCTCTGCAATCTACTCAGCTTTTGAGGATCCATGTAAGGAATGCATCATTACTGGCCAGTCCATATAAAAAATTTGTTGATTTTTGCTTTTTGCTATGGATTCCGCATGGTACAGTAGCTCGAGAGGTTAACAATACGTTAAGTGGAGTAGGAGGTTTTTCTGGCGCACACTAAATCGTTAGAATTTTTCATACTTCTTAGCATTATTATTGTTATTACTACCATTACATTCTCTCGGTCTTCTCGATGTGAATGTAATCACCTTGAAGTAAAATTACTACTAATCAGAGCTTGAAGAGAATATTAACGACAGATTTCTAATGTCATCTATAATTCGGAAAAAACTAATCATTTCGGGCATTATTTGTTCTATGACTTGTTTTGACTACTGATTTCGATCGTTACGTTTGTTTTCGTTGTGATTGTTTTGTTAGCTGCTAGATTTGTACCGTTCTGCTGGTGTACCACTCTCGATTGTCTTCAATTTAAAAGCGTATATCGCTGGGCTGTTCAGGCTGAGATTTGCTTTCACTTGAATTGTCGTGTAGGTGCGATTTCGGCACCACAATGTACAAAATGCATTTATTGTATCTTGTTGTTAGCTTGTGTCTTAGCTACTCTACGGACTGAGTGAATTTGGCCATCTGCGGCTTCGAACTTTGATATGGGGCAGCTCCCGGGGACGCTATACAGAACGTCCTCCATGAATCTATGCACTATGATGAATTTTCCTGCAACCAAACCGACTGAGCTTTATATCATGGAAAATGACCAGGAAGAGAAATTGTGTAAATCAAGAACAATTAGCGCAGACCTCATCAATTGTACTGCATGCACTCAAACCCTTAATTTACGGCTTCCTCATCAACATCAGCATCATCATCATAATCGCTCAGCGTTAAACAGTAAGGCAAGCCTAATGACTGTTGTCTTTCCTCCAAGCTTACATGACTCCATAAAAAGAGTGACTATCTAAAGATAACAGGGAGTGCACCCACACAGTTAAGAACAGATTAGGACGCTGCTGTAACCAAAACAGAACCAGGTCTAACTGCACAAACGCACTTCCTCAATCATTCTGATTCGATAGAAAATGACAACGCGATGGCTTTATCCTTGGCTGTTTCAACCATTTCCCCAGGGAGTTCCTGATGCTAACGGGCCAGCAATATTTTGCTGACGTTTCCTCCCGTTCAAGGTTTAACTGTTCCCGTGCTTTTCCATTGATCCAGAATTATTTCATATGAAACCTCTCAGAAACTTTTGAATAAAGTTGTCCTGATGGTCCAAATTATCACGTATTTCTTACTTGAAATAATGATTGAGGAGATGACAAGCGGCAACCAATTCCGAAGCACGCACGAAGAATTCATGGGTGATGATTATTCAAACCTCGCAATGCTATTTGTACCCTTAACTAGCTGTATAACATTCTGTTGTGATGTGTGCTGTTCACTAGATATTTTGCACTCCCAAATCGACTGGTTTTCATCCACCCCAGAATAAATCTCTATGTCACAATAAATAAAATCTCGAAACCATAAGGACTTATGAATGGAGAAAGCTTAAATTATCCCAATAAAATCTGCCTATGACTTGTGCTAACGGTGACAAAATCAATGAATACCCTGATCAATTTTGTGATTTTTTTCGAAACACTCATCCAAAACGTAACTTGAAAACTTTCTCCAGTCTCTCATTGTTGAATATTTGTGAGCCTGCTATACATCCTCACCCTGTTCCCCTTAGTTCAGCAGCCTTCGGCCTCAGTTTAACATCCAAACGTCAGCGGTTTGCTTTGCGGCAAGGCCCTTAAATTACTAAAAAATATTTACCGCAGATTAACCGGTTTAATCTCGAATTATTTACTCCTGTACATTAAGCTGAATGGGCAATTTACTCAGTAAACAAATTAAAAGGTATTAGTGTCACGCGAGTTAAACAGCTTCAGAACGATTTAGAAATCGACTGAGGGTTGTGGAATTAATCAAGTGCATGCATGCTGAGTGATCCATACATTTAGCAACTATGGAGTCGCGTTTTCTAGCAGCTTATGGTGTATGAATGGGCGCTTGTTGGATGAAATGTCGTCGCCTGTAAGCAAAGCTCGATTGACATTCACTGATTTGAGGCTTCTGTGATGTCGGCGTGACATCCGGATATCGATCAAAGGTCGAGTATACACAGCTCGATGCTACTTTGCGGCGTTAAAACAGGGCCATTGAGAACCGATCTGTGAAGATTGTTGCTGGTTGAACACCGTTGTCTTCGTAGTACTGGTAGAATGTGGTGGGGGAGTTTTGTGAGCAACTCGGAGATTAGCCATAAGGTGTTGGATCCTAGGGTCCAGTCTTGAGAACAACCACTAATTCAGTATAGGTTGAGGCGGTTGAGACTTGTTTTGCACATGTCGGCGGAGCGACTACTCCGATGTACGCTGTTTAACGAGGCTGGCAGCGGTTGTAGGATGGAGCGAAGTGGCCAATTGACGATAAGATAAAAAGTATAAAAACTCTAACCAGTAGGCTGCCTTTTGTAAGTCCAGTTAGATTACCGTGTTGAAGACCACGAGATCCCCCGAAGCAATGGTTGAGGACAATAGGTGCCGCAGTTGGTGGCGTCCTTGCATTCGAAAACTTTCTTCCTCCGTATTGTTCTCCAGTTTAGTATTTCGCAGTCGATCTTCCACGATTCTTCGTTTTCCTGTTTGGCTGGATGGTGCTGTGAGGTGGCAATGAAAATCAGAGCACGACAGTGCAAGGTTAATGGTGGCATTCATCAATATATCTCTGGTGAGTTTACATGCAAGTCACGTGATGCAGTACGGGACAGCTTCACTCTGATCTGCCTAGACAAGTATCCAAATGGAACCGTGGCGGCAGGCGTTTGGACAGATCGTATTCCACCAAATGGAACATCCCAAATTGTACACAAACCCATGAGCTGTAAATACAACTCGAACTTGTTTCGCTTTTGTTGTGGTCTTCTCATTGTGTTTGTTTGCTTAGCTTGGGTGGATCCAATTCAGTGCTTAGTGGTGGTTCGTATCCGCTCGTTGCTGTGACTGATCGAATTGTGCATACTAATTTCAAGTTCGAATACTACAATATTCCATATGGAAAGCGATATCATTGAGAGTTCACCGAACCATGAAGCGGATTTATTTATCTCGGTAGGCTATAATCGGCCAATTTTGCCGCAGAACAGGTTGAGAACTTTCCTGATTGCTTTAAGCGGGCAGTTTACTAACTGCAGTGATAAAATTTGTTCAACCTTGAATTCACTGGGCCCACTAGCTTTGCAAGTGACCAAAGGATATTGATTTTTTCGACTTGTTCATGTTTGCCACTTGCTTAAAACCAAAAATACAAACGGATTGCTTTAGGTCATGCAATTCGCAAAAAAATGATCGCCCTTTTGGTGTGGGTATTGTGTCGTTCTCGTGTGGAAATGGTGCCGCTTCACCCATTCTTGATGGAATGGTTAGCAAAATGAATGAGTATCTGCTTGGGCCATTGGTTTTGGGCTACCGTCCTGGGCTATCAACTGATTCGGACTAGCTGCAGAAAATACATAACATAGACGAGTTGTTCTTTAATGATATATCAGTGACAGCGTTAACTGACCAAAGAGTGACCTGTTCTCGCCACCAAACATCATATGGAATAATTCTGGATCAATGGAAAAGCACGGGAACAGTTAAACCTTGAACGGGAGGAAACGTCAGCAAAATATTGCTGGCCCGTTAGCATCAGGAACTCCCTGGGGAAATGGTTGAAACAGCCAAGGATAAAGCCAAAACAGTTACAATCACAGGTTAAGATCCTAGTTGACAAAATCTCGCCAAACGACACTGATGCACTCGCAGAGTTTAAGGAGAAAATATTAGTGTTGTACTTATCAATACGTAATAGTGGCACACACAGTTGGGCTGACATAGGATCACAACGAGATTGCACCTTGACGTGGTGTGACGGCTTGTGTGCCTCCATGATACAATGAGCTATACAGGATGGCTTATTGCAAGCCGAAGATCCAATCAGGCCTGGAAGGTTAATGAGTAGAGGCATGAAGAAATAGTCTCCAGGTCCTCCCAGTCGGCGGTCGATCTGAGTTAGCAGCTCAGTCAGAAAAACGAGTAGAAGATTAATTGATCCAAGTAAATGCACTTCCACTAAGCCATAACCTGCTGCCTTGTGGTCAGGTCCGTGTCAGAAACAAAGGCTTTGGTTGCGAACCCTAATCGTTCTTCTGCTCATAGGCTGCGCACCCAAGCAGCACCCCTCCATCAATCCCCATGATTTACACGCCTACAAATAATTCCATACTGCATCGGTCGTCGCGCAGGATAATCAGGACCGCGCTGCCTATTGCATCGAGCGCAAATGGGATGGGTAGTGAGAAATATGCTACTGCTCAGAATTCCCTCTCTTTTATTCAACCTTTCTCTTCTGTCTCCAACCCAATCTGTTTGCCCCCTCTGTCTACCCATAGTATCTCCACTGATAACACGCCCGATACTCGCAAAGGTTCATTGCCAAATAGTGTAGTAGATGGTTTGCAATCTGCTAACTCAATTTTTATCAAAACTCGGCAGCCTCCGAATCTCGGTCCCTTCAATGTGCGCACTTTAATACAGGCTGGCCAACAGGCTTGTTTGGCTGTGACAATGGACTCACCTTCGATTGATGTCTGCTGCGTGAGTGAAACATGAATTCAAGATTTGAGTAGAGTAATTAAACTAACTGCGCCTAATTTCTCATCAAAATATTTCGTGTGCACCTCAGGAGACGAAGCAGCTCAAACTATATTTGAACATGGTGTAGGAATAGTCTTAAGTGAGAAGGCTGAAGCGACCTCTTTAGACCGGATCCCAGCTAACAGTCGCTTGTGCGCCATGAGACTGTAGGGATCAGTCGGCGTCCGGAAGGGTACTAGTGTTAAGCGCAGTTTATTTTTCATCTCGGCATACACGCTAACAGACTGCAACATTGACATGCAAAAACACGAGTTTTATAACGAGCTCGTCACTCTTGTTCGGAAAATCAAAAGGCTCTGATACTGTAGTGGTAGCAGGTGATTTTAATGCTCAAGTTAGAAAACTAAGCACATCGGAATCCTGTTGAGGTGAGCGATGCACCTTGCCTGCTCAGCGAACAGTTAACGAGAAAAGGCTTCTCCAATGTTGTGCGGACAATCATTTATTCATGTCTAGCACAATTTTCCGACATAGTTCGCATCGCACAGCAACATGGCGACCTTACTCGACGGGTAGCTTGAGTCAGACCGACCGTACTGCAGTAATCAACCGTTGGCGCGGTTCTGTCAAGAACTGTAGATCATACTGGACCACGTACGTCGAATCGGACCATGCGTTATTTTGAATGCGGTTTTGGTTTAGTTCAACAGCCATCGACGCAGGCACAAGCTCGATTGGCGGTCGAATGTCTGTGTGATTCTGCTGTTCGCAACAGTTATGAGCAGAAAATATCAAAAGAACTAAGAACTTCGACGAACAGCGATGTAGATGAACACTAGCATCAAATCAACTGGGCGATGCATTTGGGAGCATATTTCGCCTGTTGTCCTAGGTCTAGACACTGGATCTCGCAAGAGTCTCTCGGTCTAATGGATCGAAAACGCCAGCTTCATAACTGCAAGGAAGTGAATAAGATGCGTCGGCAGTTGCAGCGTCAGTTGACGATAGATCTTAAGAATAATCATGAAAACTCGTGGATTAAGGTTTTCGAAGAAATGGAAGTAGCGGCCGCTTTGGGTAACAGTTAAAGACTGTTTAAGCTTATACGCGACAACGACGGGCGGCGAACTTCGGTTAGTGAAGTCGTGTGCGATAGGAATGGATAGCTCATCCATGGTAGACAGGAAAGACTGGACCGTTGGGCAGAGAATTTCAAGGATCAGTTTAGCTGGCCACACGCTGACGTATTTAGTCCGACGTCTGTAGCTGTGAATCCTTGGGAGGTTTCTGTCGACCCTCCAACGGAATTGGGAATGCAGTCGAATATTGGACTTATGAAGAGAGAAAAAGCAGCCGATCCTGACGAACTCCGCCCAGTTCTTTTCAAATTGGGTGGAGAAGCTCTGATGAAATCACTTACCTCTCTGCTTCGTGGTATTTAGAAGCAGGTGCCTATTCCGTTCCGAATTTTCTATCAATAGACAATCTTATTCACCTAACCTTAAATTTTCGATATCCATTTGTGCTGTAATGAATTTGAGGTGCATTCTGATTTTTAAAATATCCTAGAATATGAAAGTTTGGCTGGGACACATAATAACATCATAGTAATCAGATGGAGAAGTGAAGCTATGTTCCAGTGCAAGTATGCTTGGCATGGGATTGCTAAACTTAACCCGATTTTAGAGGGAGAATGGAACTTTAAATTCCCACTCGTTTGAACAGTGCACAACGAGGCTAGGATATATGTTTTGTTTCGTTCGACTTTTGAACTCAGATGAATGTAATTTAAAAAATGGTATTTCCAATGGATAAAGCAAAATGACTTCTTTCGGTTTCACTGTCAGCATTTCCTCTTTTTTTCTGGAATTTTTAACAGTCTTCAATGAATCCCTCCAGATAAGCACCAGCTGAAAGATTTAACTCGATGGTCAGTAAAGCTTTCGGATGCAAGTAACTGGGAAATGTGATAGACTAGTTGCTTTTTTGTCATTCCAATAAGACGTCTGCTAGCGTGATAGCCTAAGGGGTTCTCATCAACACATCATCGATCTGTTTATGTTTTCCTGTTGAATTCAAACAAAATATTGCTTGTACATAAAATGATAAGGACTTTGAGGTACTCGATAGAAAATGGGAACGAAATAGTGTTGAATAAAATGAAATCACAAAGGTAGCCACCAATTTCTTAACATGAGGACTTTGAAAAAATTGGTTCAACCCCACCAAGTACACAGTGTGGGAACCTACTGCAAAACCGTTTAGAATAACTGTAGATTCGAATGTCTTCCAAACAATTAAATGTCAAATGGTTTGGACAGGGTCATCAAATTTTCACTGAGCAACGGGCATGCTCATCCTAAGTGAGATTGTGCATGCATAGAATTGGCCTCAGTGAAATTTAGTTAAATCCCCCTAGTTCTGGTGTTCGATACTCCAACCACCCAATGCTCGTTATCCGGTTGATGAGAACAAAAATTGAAACAGATGCTAGTTTTTAACAATTCTATGCTGATCAAATCAAAAGTGAAAGCTTCCTGTGGGCCAAAACAACGGTTACAGACCATCAGCCTTCCCGGGTTATTAGTCGAGCGAATTCGAACGTACCATTCACAAGCTGAATCGTTACAAGCAGACCACCAGCGAAGGCGAATGAATCTTCTGGCAGTGTCTGTTTTCATTCTGCTCTAACTACCTGGATAAAATGGATCATATGCATAAAACAAGTAGGCGCCCATATACTGTCACTCGGGTTAACTTTAGCAGTCCCATGCCAAGCATACTTGCACTGGAACATAGCTTCACTTCTCCATCTGATTACTATGATGTTGATATGTTTCCCAGCCAAACTTTCATATTCAAGGATATTTTAAAAATCAGAACGCACTTCGAATTCATTACAGCATAAATGGACATCAAAAATTGAGGTTAGGTGAATAAGATTGTCCCCTGATAGAAAAATAGAAACCTTTATATCTTCTAGTTTTCTTATTAATGAAATAACAATGTACACCAACACAGGGCTGCCAAGTGGGCAAGTTGACCAGCGATGGAAGGATTCGAACCTGCAAATCTCACGCCTAAACGCTACGATCTCATCTGCTTTGTTCTCATATGTGGGGCGCTAATGAATTCCTTTGGACGGTTTTTCGATCCCCAAACAACTTGAATTGGTTAGCGAAGTGGCGTAGCGGGTGCGGAGATCAGAATTCCAATGACCTGCACAAGTTATTGGTGCATGATGTGTGAGACACTTCAGAGTTTCATCCATGCTAATTAGCGTACGTCTGTGTCAGGGGGGGAATTTTAGCAAGTGGTTAGTATAAGGAAATACCGAACGTCTAAAGTCTTGGTCGATGCAGGCACGCCCTCTCAAAGATGGATATAACAGCTAAATATTGTGTAACTAAAGACGGATTTTGCATAGAGGTTGACCACGAGTAGGAAAATTATACAACCACTGCAGGTTCTGCAATATTTACGTTCGAACTACCAATGCTAGTTGGGATGGATCGCATGAAAACACGAGCAAAGATTGCCAACACGTGTTGCAATGGTTCCAGCCTCTGTCTACGAAACTTAGGTCAACGACGAGGCTCCGATAATTATGAATCACGTTAGAGTCTATTCACAAAGCATTCACATGCACACATATATCTGTATACTTCTGTACTAAAAAGTACGGCTTTAGACCAATGGCTGACATGGAATACTAGCCTTTCACTCTCATCGGTCGGCACAACGCTGATTGGCTGATTGTGGTTGCATGTCACACCTAAACTCTACCGAACCGTATCGCCTGACTTGTAGGCAGACTCATTACATGCTTTCGGTTTGTGTTAGCCTAAATTCATTCGGCTCCTACGGCTGCTTGAGAAAGATAATGATTAACGAAACAACCCTTAAATAAGTCGATGCTGAACGAGGATCATAAGAACAAATTCGGTTCCAATGGACAATGCCTCAGGGTGGGTGGGTGACTTTCTGGTCCAAAGAGCTAAGTCCGTTAGAGCTGCTAATCGCCTAGACCTGATAGCCGATCCCCAGTTTGGATAGTGGAGAAGTCGATCAGATAAACCCCTAAACTTTACAATGAGATGACCACTAATGAGAGACAACCTGTTAATCAGATGGAAGCGAAAGGATTTTCTTTACGACAGTAGCCACTGGGAGCAAGATTGCATAAATTATTTCGTAAGAACGGTACCCAGAACACCCAAAGTACAAGTCCTGTGGCAATTAAAATCAATCCTTGCAAATCCGTAGACACGGTATGACCACTTACCACACATCACAAAGAGAGTGTCGAACATGATTATCTTTAAAGGCTTGAAAATAAAGATAAACTGTCCACATAATGATCTTGCGTGTTTCATTAGATGAACCACAAACCACATCACTTTTATGGAATGAATAGCGGTCAATCGAGGGAGGAAGTTGAGCGGCGGCCAGAGCATTTGAACTCGTTTTGTTCAGGTTGAATTGGCGTGACAATGATAACCTGCATAGTGAGTGAATGTTTCTGTTCGTCAACATACACTTAGTTCACCGAAAAACTGTCGGAAGACCCGTGCGATGTGTTTTACGAAGAGGCACGGCATGGCCTACTTATTTATTTCAATGTCGCCTCTAGATGCGAAAAAGAATCACCGGAACGATTCTGAAAGACTCGTTGTGTCCACCTTTCCAAGGACACTGGCTCTAGTGCTTTCGTTATCTGCCGACAACGGATAAAGTATTTTGTGGGTCCACACATGGCACCGGCAATATCTTCCGGTTGAGTCCTGTGGCAAATTCAATAGTCCGCATCCGTGTCATATTATGAGGAAGCAAACTGACTAGAAACAAGATTATAACGTGTCCCAAGAAAGTTAGTGGTGCACAAATCAGTGCCTTCCGCCACGAGCAAAAATTCCGATCCGATTCCCATTAGGGCATTGTATATCAGTCGGTCTTCAAAGGTTAGTGGTAATTCGTTCATAAATTTCATCATTTTCAGTTGCTACAGCCATTGGCCTTGCTCTGGTTTTTGTGGCTTCGTCAATGCAGTATCCACCAAAAAGGGGAAGAGTAGCGCGAGAAACGGTAAAATGTCAAGTAAAAAATAATAAGTTAGCCAACTGTACAGAAAAGGAAGATTTGGGATGCAAACATCAACTGATTGCAGCATTAATTTACATCTCCTATTGTCTCGAACCACTGCTCGGGGTGGATCCCGTTAACCCCAAACCAACAGTCGCAATTAGACTTGCACGAGCCAGCCCACATTCGAAAAGCACATCTCAACCGACTTTACCTATTCACATTCGGTTGATCTAAAGATTGTACCGTACGGTCCAGCATCGTACGACTAACCTCCGTGCTGTTGACATCATTCTCCCACCATAATCTACCAATATTACGAAGATAACGATGTTCACACATGTGACGCTGAAAGGAATGTGTCCAGTGCAAATTACTGCCGAACGTATGTGGTTAGGTCGGCACCTCTCCGTTACTTTATTGAAGAGTTGAGGGGAATTTTGCGTCCTGTGCATATAAGCCCGTCGGCCCACCGTTGACCTATGCACGTTTGCTCATTTCTTAAGCACTTCAAAACTGCTGATTACAGGCACAAACTACATTCGCTTTTTCTGAGTTTTATTTATTTCACGTTCTCTAGTCCTGATATCAGATACTGCGTAACGTCATACTCAGTATTTTACCAAACTCGACATAGATCTGTCGTGACAAGCTAACCGTAGCCCGTGCTGGATACTAGTTTCACGTACGAAGGGAATGTGATGCGATCGATCATTCAATCGATCGATCGATCGTTGCGCAGACAGTGAGCGTGATCTTTCAACCGTCAAAAAAGGTCCTGAGAGCCTGCTCCACATGATCAATTCAATGCCAGATGGCCAGAGATGTGATGGTGGTGATGTTGCATACTATCGACACATGCAGACGATGACAAATTGGAGGGGTCTTCAAAGCTTCGTGTTCCCGTTATACCGACGACCGTGTCATTGCGCTACTCGCGACAAAGCTGAAGCAACCCCGCAACTGTGGTCCTTCGACTTTCCCCCGTCTGGTGCCGCACATTCCTCCATCCCTGATGCATGGCTGTGTACGTTTGCTTGACTAACACAAACTAACAAGTAGAGCACCACCAAGCGTCTACTTTACTCCGGGAATTGGCCTTGGTTGACCAAGCGCACCAGCGCCCACCAGCCCAACAGGCCACCCCATATTGAAAACACTGTATCCATATTGTCTGCCCCGGGAATTGGGAAAGCCGTTCCCCGTATATTGGTAGGCTGTTTTCTATGCTGGCCAGCTAAACCGATAGTCACCCCATGTGAGTGGAAGGTCGGCACGTCCAGCACACACGCATTGCGGTGCACTCGCTTCACTGAGACGCGAAATGTGGAACGTGAGGCAGACAGGAGACACGCACAACCACACGAGCTGAGGGACATGAACGGATGGACCATCAACCAAGGGACCATCAACCTAGGGTCCACAGGGGTCAGGGCAGACCCAAAGCGAACGGCCTCCACTACCATCCTATTGGTCAATGACGGAGCCCATGCATAAAACGCCTCGAACGTCGACTATTCCGCCAATTCGACACCGTGCCGTTCCTAATCTTGCCACTTTCTTTGCATATGCTGCGGGAACGAACACCAGGAACACTATGGCGTTCGTGTGACCGTGTGTGTGCGTGCGAACGGTCCTGTGTATTCTTCCCATGACCCTTAAGGAACTGTATCTCGTTCAAGAAACACCTGAACTGTGGGCTTATCAACGTATCCAAAGCGTCATGACTACTATGGATCCATACTTTTTCTCCGTAACTGGATCAATCCTGTCTGATGCGACCACTACGAAACTGGCCCCCACGGGTCTCTTAAACCCCGTGGTTCGTAGACTGTGGTTCAGTCGTTCGGCCTCTACCTCGCCGATCAAAATCAAATTGTCCCCCAAACGCGTTTCAATCTCCGCACTAGCGAGTCCGTACAAGACACGACGTGTACGTCCACTACCTGTCCCCCAAGTAGCAGATTCACCTAGTAAACGCACCCGGCATCATACTAACTCGCGATCAGCTGCACGTGTCCAGCGACAGAGTATCTCTTCCAACACGATCGACTCTTCCTTGTTGTCCGGTGACCTGAACACCGATGAAGGTGCGGAGTTTCAAGCCTGTGATCTGTGCGAACATCTATGTCAACAGTCACTTGACGCGTGGATGGATCATTTGGGAGAGTTCCACCCAATCCCAGTCCGATGGCCCAGTGACCGAGCTGACTCGCTCACGGACGAGCAGAGACTGTGCCCATACAGTGCTGTCATTGGATCGCACAAGCGACGCCGACCACATATCACTCCACGTCCGTTGAACAGCTTTATGGTAAGATCTGAGCATGGATTGTTCTGTTCGTTGAATCCACTTGAATTCAGTTGTTCTTCATGTTAACACCTGTAATTCGTAGTTTATTATATTTTATTTGGAATTTTGTGGAATCCCGTTTTCGAAATAACTCACCGAGCAATATCGGTATCCAGTTAACCATGATAAATGAGAAAGTTACTTGCTGATTCAAGGTTGTTAGGACTCATCAGCAGAATGCATCCATCGACCCCTGTTCCTCAACTGCGACTCAAACCCAGGATGTACAATTTGGAATCGAATGCCCTACTAGTCATTCGATTCGAAGAGACTAGCAATAGCTTCTAATAACGACCATCTTTGTCTTTGGCTTTGCAATTGGCTGATATGATGGAATAATGACTCCCCCATAGGAAAGAATCAGCCTATACATCTGTGGCGCTGTTCAGGGGTTCCATAGTGCAACCAGATTAGAAGAAATGAGTGCTACCATTATCCTACTTCCGTTTTACTACTTCCCAGTTGTAGTAAGTTGCGACCTGCAGGGCTTTAGTAAATCCATGTTGGATGTGCCGTTTTGCTTGTCCTAACGTACAACTGAAGCTCTGTGGATCGCTGATGGAGTCTGTTCGTTACGCAAACGGTTAGTAAAATGACAGTTATCGAATTCCACGAATCTAGCCAGTTCACTTGTTAGGTGTTCGGTTTTCACAGCTGTTCATTTTACGTCATTTGTCATACTGAATCCTTCGCCTTTCACCTAACTTGATTTGGAGTTTGTCGATCAAGAGCTCCGGCAATACCCCTTTTGGAAACCTCTCCCACGTAACTTTTGGTTAGCATTCTGTATTTCGGTGGGTTAGTGGACGGTTTGCGCGGTAATTGCGGTCCAGGTCAACTGACTCGGATTTACACTCCTCGTCGTAAACGGAGTTCACTTTTGTGGACTGCCATTGCATTTCTTTCTTCCCGTACTATCAACTGGGAATCGTTGTCGTCCATCGATAGATGGTTGGTCACGGTATTACTAAGTCTTTGGAAAGCAATAATTTGACTTGACAACCAGCGAGATTCTGAGTTCTAAACATACTTGTTTTTCTCGATCACCCATCTTCAACAGTGACCTAAACATAATCAACCACAGTGATTGGCGAAGTAACTTTTCCAAGGCGCGACCATATTGGATGCCTATGATTGCGACCCACTTAAATCGACTTGCCTTGAGTCACTTTCGCAGTCTTACAGTGCAGAGAACTTCGTGAATTTGCAAATTGTGCATTTGATCCAGATCGGGATGGCTGTTTTTGTGCACGTTGCCAGTGTTCGAGATGTGAATCGTAATATGGACCAGCATCCATCTCTTTGGGGCACGGTGAAGATATCCCGAGCACGAAACGATCGTGGAGTGCCAGTTCAACATTCATTCTTCTTCAATTCATTCCACTCTTGCGACTCCCAACGTGCAGGCACAGCGTTATTGCATTATCTTTTCCGTTCTCGTGTGGATCGGGGTCTAGTGGCTTTCGGTCGTTCAGTATTCGAGTTACAAAGGCTACTTCCCCTGGGACGACACTGAGGCTTTCGCCGAAAAATTGGCCAATGGGTGATATTCAGGATAACTGCATGCATTTTAAATGTAACTTCTGTACACAATGTCCATTAGGTTGTTGTGCGATCAGCGTTTTATTTAGATTTTAGTCTTTTCTCGGTTGCACAAAATTCGGGCTGGGGTTATTAATAGGTTACCCATATGGCGAAATGTCGATCAGTTGGAAATCTAGAGTTCATGACGCGTTTGAAGGTCATAATGTTTGACTTCCTTATCACTATAAGGGGTATCACCCCATGTCTATTTGTCTAGCATTTCTACGAAAAACAAAACAGCACGTCATATTCCGTGCATTACTTAGATTTCTTAACATCAGCACTACCCATTCCTTCTCCGAAGAATTGTGTTCACAAGCCTGTCACAACGAGACTAGACCTTGACGTGCTGTGCCGGCCTGTGTGCCTCCATGATACAACGAGCTATACAGGATGGCTTATCTCGCAAGCGTCGCTAAGTCTAATGGAGCAAAAACGCGAGCTGCTTAACTGCAAGGAAATGAATAAGATGCGTCGGCAGTTGCAGCGTCAGTTGACGATAGATCTTAAGAATAATCATGAAAACTCGTGGATTAAGGTTTTCGAAGAGATGGAAGTAGCGGCCGCTTTGGGTAACAGTTAAAGACTGTTTAAGCTTATACGCGACAACGACGGGCGGCGAACTTCGGTTAGTGAAGTCGTGTGCGATAGGAATGGATAGCTCATCCATGGTAGACAGGAAAGACTGGACCGTTGGGCAGAGAATTTCAAGGATCAGTTTAGCTGGCCACACGCTGACGTATTTAGTCCGACGTCTGTAGCTGTGAATCCTTGGGAGGTTTCTGTCGACCCTCCAACGGAATTGGGAATGCAGTCGAATATTAGACTTATGAAGAGAGAAAAACAGCCGATCCTGACGAACTCCGCCCAGTTCTTTTCAAATTGGGTGGAGAAGCTCTGATGAAATCACTTACCTCCTTGCTTCATGATGCTTGGAGGCAGGAGCGTATTCCGTTATCGTGGGGTGAGTCACTGATTGTACCCATCTTCAAGAAGGGCACACGGAGTGATTGCAGCAATCATCGTGGGATTAGTTTAATTCCGACAGTTACTAAGGTGTTAACTTGGATAATGCTGCATCATTTGACACCAATTCGCCAGAGTAACATCCGCGAAGTACAGACTGGATTTCGTCCAGGTCGAGGTTGCATCGACCAGATATTCACTATTCGCCACATACTCGAAGCGCGCCACGCGCCCCGCCGCCCTACGATCGTAGTCTTTTTGGACTTGAAAGGCGCGTTGGACTCAGTGGAACGACCAGAACTATTCCGTGATCTCCACCAGGAGGGTATGCCAACCAAGATAGTAAACCTGTTTCGAGCATTCTACTCGCATACCTATGGTCGCGTTAGGGCATACGGTGAATTGTCACGTTCATTCGAAACGACTAGTGGCGTTCGACAAGGTTGTCCCATCTCTCCATTCCCGTTGAACTTCGTCATGGACAAGGTGATGGAAGATGCTTTAGGTCTTCAGAATATAGGGCTCGAAATGGGAAAATGGAGAGAAGCTGCGTGACCTAGATTACGCAGACGACGTTGTGTGCCTCTTCGAGTCTGCGGACCATGCACAATGCGCACTAGATAGACTGTCGAGATCCGTTGCTCGTTTCGGCATGTGCTTTGCACCTTCAAATTGCAAAGTACTGTTACAGGGCTGGACGACAGCAGCGCCGAACTTGATGCTGGATGGAGAGGAAATAACAATGGTGGACCGTTTCACCTACCTTGGTAGCTGCGTGTCCAACGATGGTAGCCCGGGTTGGAGGTAAGTATGTGTATATCCAAGGCTCGGGCAGCATTCGCTGGACTGAAGCACTTGTGGCGTCGGCCTGATATTTCACTAAAGTTGAAAGGTCGTGTGTACTGTGCTGCAGTGCGTTCAGTTCTGTTGTACGGATGAGAGACGTGGAGTATGCGTGTGGGCGATGTTCGTCGGTTGGAGATTTTCGACAACCGATGTCTACGTAGTATCACTAGGATTGGATGGAGTGACCGGATGGGTAATATTGAGGTTAGGAAGCTGGTTTTGGGTGCCACTTCTGAAAACAGCTTGTTTCAGCGTATGAAACGTAGTATGCTACGCTGGTTGGGCCACGTGTGACGAGCACGTCTACCATACCGTGCCCTATTTTGGTTTCCTCCTAAGGAATGGAAGAAGCCATGTGGAGGCCAACAGATGACGTGGCAACGTGGGATGAGAAAATGTACAGCGAGCTTAGGTAAAGTAGGTGTCTCACGTGTTCGTCTTCGTGGTTGGGGTCCGAAAGACTCGTCGACTTGCTGGCTGGAGACACTGAAGGATATGGCAGTAAACCGTGAACAGTGGCGATCGTGTTGTCATTTTCTATCGAATCAGAGTGATTGAGGAAGTGCGTTTGTACAGTTAGACCTTGTTCTGTGTTGGTTACAGCAGCGTCCTAATCTGTTCCTAACTGTGTAGGTGCACTCCCTGTTCCCCCTTGGATATTCACTCTTTTTATATAAACGTGTAGCTCTGGGGAAAGGCAGCGGTCAGTGAGGCTTGCCTTGCTGTTTAACGCAGATAGATGATAATGTGTTCACAAGTATTGCCGCGGGCTGCACTCATGTAGTGCTCGATTTTCATTTACACCGTATGAAGGAAGATTTGATTGTAAAACTTGCCTTAAGAAATACCTTCCACGGTAATCGAAATGTTCGCGTATTACATCTACCAACAACGCTGTTATTAACACTACATCATCCACAATAAAAAACCAATACATGGCGCACAGATTTTTCGGTGCACTACGTCATTCGGTCCTGATGTTTACAAAGGAGGAAGATGCTTTATAGTCCTGCTCGTCTTCTGATGTGTGCGCATGTTCAAATCCCGTTACTTTCAACAGTTTAGCCACAATTCTCTTAACTAATCCTGAATCTCCACTCCCGCTGTCGGTTCCCTCAACTATCTCCTGCTTCCCTCCCCCCTCGTATACGTACACACATCTGTGCCCTGCGATCACATGTCTGTTCACCGCTCTATCCGATCTCTTGTCCAAACCTCACGTTGATTGGTTGACATTTCTGTCGCCGTTTTTCACAAGGTCGCACGTGATTAAGATGCGTACGGGCCAGGCATTCGAGATTCTCTAGACCCGGCGGTCCATTTGGCGATTGGTGAGCGTGTTTGCATCGGCCTTCAGGATGCCGACCGGCCGTATAAACCTTACGGGGTCATGTGCGTACGGCGCTGCACGTCACCAAGTGTCGACGTCGGTGCCCACCCAGTTGACTTGAGTAGGTGAGGCGGGTTATCCGTTGGAACATGTGCAGACCATCTTAGTCTTTTATTTCTTTTATTATTGCGACCGCAAAGTGCATTCTCAAAAAGAGGGTTGTCGCCAGCCTAAGACTGCCAACTGGGGAAGTTGACCGGTGGTGGGAACGATGGGGAATATTCATATTCATATGCCATGAGTTTTCCCGTTCGGTCATAACTGGTCAAAAAGAACTCAAAGATGATAACTCTTTCCCACTTCACAAGTCGCACTACATAAAATGTGATGTACCGAGGAAATGGATTCACGGATTCATCGAGAAACGCGTTGATTACGTTCTCCAACTCTAGGTTTGTGCGAGAGCTACTATGGTGACGAAGACGCCCGAGAATACCCGAGTCACAATAAAAATATTTATAATTATCTATCTTCGTGATAATGTGGAATTTCTCACTGTTACTGAGTCTACGTTACATGCGTTTTCCTCAGCTTTTGGCGACACTTAGCATCTGGTTCACCCGCTGGGAGCCGCAGAAAATTTAGAAGCACAAAAATGAGGTGTTCTGCAAATTCCGTGATTCGCACTCCTCGGGGAATGTGTCAGATATGATGTTTAGAAACCATTTTCAGTATTACCAAAGTCGGCAACAACTGAGCGAAATCACTGAGTCCACCGCACGAGAACTGCGTGTTGCTTTTACCAGCAACCTCGGGGAAGCGTGCGGATTTAGCAAATCTCTCCCAATTGACAAATGGTCGGCACCACTAAAATGCAACAGCCTGTTACGGGAGTCGCGTACAAGCCGGCATGGAACTTCGGATGTTAAGCAAGATTAAGTTTATACTGTGCATTCGTTTCTGATGGTTCTCTCACCTGTAGGTTGACGAATGGCTTTTATAACAGAGCATCGTCCCAACCGATTAATAGTTATCTACTCTTCTGGCATGCAAACGCACAGGAAATGTGCTATCTCACGTATTTGATGTTCTGACATTTACCAAAGTTTGCACTATCGGGAGCATGGTTTTTATAATTGCTTTTGTCCTGGTAGTTCACTTCTTGCTTGGATTCGATGTGGTACAAGGCGGTGGGACTTAAGGAGCTTGGGCTGTGTGGGGTATTTGTGGACTTTTGTCAGTTCGGTTTAGGCCTCTTACTGGATATAATCTCTTCATTTTGAAAAGGAGTGGTTAGCTTTCCATTTCCTTGTCGAAATGATGGCAGATAGAAAAATGGTTTTTCATGAGTGTGCGTTACGCGCTAGGACCCAGGAAGCGGAGTGGAATCAGTAATGAGGACCCCAAAAACTGAAGCGTCATAGGGCTACATGAAATCTCAACTGAATTGGTGTAATGACGAGTCGGGTGACAGCGAACTGCTATCTACAATTAAAGTGACTGACGGATCCATGATACTGACCTCGAACCTTTTTGGCAAGACCGACGCTTGATCCACTTGACCACTGCCGGTCCTAAATCTACGAATACTGACAAAATATTGTTTCTAAGATTGGTACGCCCAAATCCAAGGGACGGTTTACGGCTGACTTCTCAATTCAAAACAATGCCTTCGACAACGTTTTAAAGACCTCACTTTGAGCTTCCAAGGGCCACCAGAACTTTTCTGTGACATGCCCGAAGCATGAGTGTAGTAGAAGGAACATATCTCATAGCCACTAGGGTTCACTACACGGGAGGAGGAAGAGACCGACACCCTAGGTCCTGAAACCTGGAGTGGCATACAACCGCATAAGTTCTCCCTAGGCCAGGTCTGGTAACGAGAGGGAAGACAGCGGAGTTGTCATCTACCACTAAAGTGACCGACATATCTGGAGTTCGAACCTATGACTTTTTCGGTGACACGCTTAATCCACTTGAGCACCAGCATAAGGTATTTTTTCCGGAATTATCAAGGCTGGGGCTCGTACGGACAACTCTTTCTACTCACTTAGTTTTTATCCTTGATATATTAACGATCGATCATCAGAGCTAAAGAAAACATGCTAACCAAAATATTTAGCCCATGGTTTTCTTTTGAAACGGAGCTGGTCAACAGTGAGTGCGGCCGCCGATTTGCTATCCGCCCTTGATGCACTTCTGAGGCATAACGTCTACGGAAATCAGGGATACTTTTGTTGTGGGGATAACTATGTCTGATGAACCCCCGCAAGGAAAAGCACAATGCCTTTAACAAGGACCGTCAGACTATTAATTCTGCGAGCCTGTTGACGGGTCAAATATAGAGAACATGGTTTTGTATCTATTCATTCACATGTTCCTGTGGGACAATGTACATCGGCCGCACGACCAGGCGCTTGTCTGAACGCATCCGTGAGCACCACCCGGCATGTCACTTAATAGCGCAGTGGTTTCACGTCTAGCACAGACTAACCACACCGTGAATGTGACGCAAACCTTCCGGACCCTGTATAAGGTCAGAGGTCATCAATCCAGGTTGGCAAAGTGTCGCCTCTTGAGCACTGCGGAAGCTGTCGCAATCCGTCTTCACAATCCAGCACTTTGTTCTCAAAAACAATTTGTGTTTGCGCTTCAACTCCCTTGGCCCACCCCCTGTCCCAATACAAACCCTAGACAACAAAACAATTAACACCACAAATCCCTTCCCCACCCATATTTGTAAATGACTGATCCAATCCTTCCTGTAGTGAAAATATTTTGTCAAGATATATATATATATATAGTGATGTTATGGCATGAGTACGAATCACTGAAAACGAGCTTGTTCGCCAACTTGTGTTTTCTCAATGTGCTCAGTGGTAATTTTCAAGGAATTGAAACATGGTGATCGTTGATTTAAGTCGTGTTCGACAGAAACAAACGGTCATTTGCGTGTCAGGATGACCGATTTTGACTCGACTAGGATGAGGTATCCATTGCTCCAAGTTCTTGACACTAAGTCTGTCTTGATAAACATATATATATATATATATATATATATATATATATATATATATCGGTGGTGTTGATCCTCCCATCAGGGGGATTCCTATGCAAATTTTGCACACCGTCACCGAGAGAAATGATAGTATTCCCCGTGAAAGCCACTCACTGCGCAATCTTTAGCTGATTTGAGTGAGCAAGTTTGGGTCTGCATGGACGCTCATAGTGGAGGTACTCGTCAGCCAACCGAACAAGATGCACGAACCGCTTAGTATTTGTGTTTGTATCGGCTAGAACATAGTCGCATTCAGCGCAAATAACTCGGCAGTCATTTAGGTGAGTCAGAAAATCGGCAGCTTCCCGGACGAGGAAGTTCGGTGGACTAAAGCGGGTTAGCATCACAGTTGTAAATGTGGTATTGGAAAATATTCAACTCAGCCTACAGAAACTAGGTATATTTTATTTCATTGTGAAGCCTGTAAGAATGTCACGTTCACATTAGAGTAATGAAATTAATGAAGTATCGCACTAACTGAGATACACGGACATAAAATAGCAGTAATGCTCGGTTCTTACAGTTTGATTTACATGGATTTTGTAGATAAATCTCTGATGATCGCGTATTTAGTCATCCTTACTGTGTGCCATGACGAAGTTGTAAACTCAAAATGATATGCTTGAGTTCATCAGAATTCGGATTTTTCCCTCCCATGTTTCCGGGGCAGTGAATATTTCCGCGTTCTCATGCTAAGTTACTATCATTGGATAAAATACTATTTAGTACATTTGGCACGTAAGTGTTTGGTGAAACCGCGTATTCTACCTACACACCAGTAGATTCTATTGTTTGCACTTGCCTTTTATAATTCAGTTCAGCTATTAGCACGAACGGATTTCTTTTCTTCAATTTCTCCGTGCTATCAGCTAGTTCAGTGATTCTCTGGGGGTTTGTTAAGATATCATCCAATTTCCATTTTTCCTGTTACAAAGAATAGAATGGAATGAATCGCAGTCTGAAGTTATTTAGTGGGTGAAGCAGTCGATATTGGATTTAGTATAATTCCAATTGATCTAAACCATTAGTAATCTATGGTTTTATCGAGGTCATTTCCGTAGAACAAGGATTGACGACAACTTTGTACGGTCTTCAGGTTGGCAGACTGACGCTCCCATCGTCGGTAAGGGATCCAGACTGTCATTCTGCCTTGAAGAATCCAAGTATTGAAGACCGTTCGAAATATCCACTACTTGATTCGATTCTCCAAAACCGTGTTTTTGAAGATTTGTTTGGTCAGTTGACGACGCTTTCCTCTTTAGGAGGCAGTTATATCAAAGAAGCAGAATCATCCATCCCTACCATCATTTCCTGTTCATTTTTATTTTGATGTTAAATGCTAATCCGCTGTTCCCAACTAAAGTAATATCGTGTGAAAATACGAGGCAGTGAAAACGTTTTAGACAGACAAAGGTCACTCGGCGACTTCTACATTATTTTATATACTGGTATATCTCATGGGTTCGTATCTATTTATGTGAACCGGCATTCAGTGTTTCATGAACACAACTGACCTCCCCCATTCTTTTTTTGAATTTTCTACAAAAGTCTCCGTAGGTTTCGTGTCAGTCGATAACCGTCGTTTTTATATGGCTTTGTTTAGCACTTTTACAACTGCCAGTTGCATTTTCCGGGAAAAGTTGCTGACTGTTACTATCCTCTGGTATCCAGCGCCATTCGTCAACCAATTCTATGATGTTTTTCGCAGTTTAGGAGCGAAACACCCCAATTCCATGTAACCTTGTCTGCTTGTTTTCATGCACAAAACATCCCCAACGCCGACTAGACAAACCTACGAAAGCTGTAGCCCCATTCGGGACTTGCTCTGCACCTTCAGAGTACTTTTGCGAGACTAGATGTCGATAGTCTCGAGGGTGATACTCGTTAACGCCCAACCAACAGTTGTCGAGTGCTCCACTTACCTCGGCATCTTGTTGTCTAAGGACAGTGGCATAGTAGTAAAAGTGAACTCTTGTATATCCAAAGTTCGAGCGGTCTACGCCGGATTGGAACACTTATGGCACCGACCTGATATTTTGCTGGAGTTGAGCCGTTGCGTATACTGTGTTAATTTGCTTGCTTTTCGTTTGACAAGCGTGCAGTTTGCATGCTGACGATGCTGATTGCTCGGAAGCTTTTAAACATGGATGTTTGTGTTGTGTCCCTAGGAGTGCATGGAGTGACCGAGTGAACAATGTGAAGGTTAGAAATCGACTATTGCGTGCCTGTTCAGGTAACGCTCTATCACAGCGCACCCAGCTCAGTTGACTTTGTTGGTTGAATCATGTTCTACGTACGGCAAACACTGGCCTACTATATCATACCTAATTTTCCGTTCTTCCTCGGAGTAGAAGAAGCCACGTGGAAGGTGTGCAGGTGACGTGGCAGTGTGGAATGAGACAATGCGAAGTGAACTCAGGTAAGGTAGGTATCCCACGTCTTCACGGTTGGGGTTCCCCCAAGCATTCTGTCTGAGACACTAATGGTTGTCAACGCACCATGGACAACAAGGGTCGCGTTATGCACCGGCAAGTCAGGATAACTGAGCTAATATACGTTTGTACAGTTGGACTGTGTTCCGTCTGTTGGCTACTAAGGCATTCTTTTCCCACCTTTGCTGTTCTCCTCTGTCCGTCTTACGCATTCTTCCTATAGCAGCGTGCAACATGGAGAGAGGGATCGGCCACTAATCCTTGCTTTCCCGTTTAGCCCACCGTTAGAGGATGATGCATATTAAGAACCTTGCGGTGCAACTTGAGACCCTACCGCCGCGGGTTAAGCAGCAATTTCCATAGCAAACCGATTGCGAGTGATCCCTAAACTCCAACACAGTGTTCTTAAACTGCGACACTTAACCCGCAAATTCTGTGGGTTGTTTTCTTCACATAAATCTTTCATCTAACCTCTACTCGTGTACTCACTCTCTAAGAAAGAAGAAAAAATGGTGTGAAAGTCTTTAATACCAGACCATGGTGTTGTCAGTTGCGAGTATAAAATTTGCTTTAAGAAAAGTTGCCCAAGATAATGGAAACGTCATAAAAAAATGAAATCTCAACTGACAGCGCAGTATTCTGATGTTAAATATGTTCGCATTGAACCCAACAAATGGCGCATCGGTTTTCGGATGCACTCGGAACCCACTTCGGACCTGACACATTTGAGAATAACTGAGATAAAAAATTGTTAACTCGGCTAGACCTTTAGCAACGGTGACCAATGTCCGATTCACAAGAGCACGATCAAATTGTCTCATTCCTGATCGAGGGTGTAAGTTTTGTAATCCGAATGATTCAGGGTACTATTTTCAATAACTGCTAACGATAGTCAAGGAGTTCACGATTAGATCGACAAATCTGCCAATCGTCAATGGTCAGTAAGGTTGGTTATTTCTTTTAGCAGTATAGCCCACTGGCTTCTTTCATAGGTCATTAAGCTTAGTAAATTGTACAATTTGGTGAGGACACTGAGATTGAGCGTTTTCAACTTGCCCCAACATTACCAAGTTTTAGGAAACCGTTTATTACAGAAGGTGGATGGTCAACTTCCCGTTAGAAAATTTGTACTTTATCTTCCTCAGATGTCACTAGTAATAAGTTTTTCAGCTTACTCCGCTAAGTTTCGAACCGTGGCTCCATTATCTTGAGTCGAACACATTGCTCATGAGGGTACTTAGGTTGGCTGTCACTGGTTTGTGCAAACTGCTTCACAGTGATTTAGGGTTGATGTTGCATAACGGATAGTTTCCTAATCGAATTCAAAAGCCTACTACTTAATTAGATTGAATGGGTGTTTTGCAGCCCTTTCGTGCATTTTTCGTTGTATTACCTATATCGGAGAAGTCGGTCTATTTTATGCTTAGATCTGTGGTCGTGCAACATCCAGCGGCGAATGGGTGCTATGTTACGTAACACCGAAGTTCAGTAAACCGTTAACATTCAGCTTAGACAGCCCAGTGGCTATCGTCTCTCCATTGTTCGACCACCAGCCGGGACAGTAGATATACACTGTCCATGATTCCCTAAAATTATGGAGCCACACTTCCGTACTCGGGCTTTCCGGTTTCGAATGAAGTTGTTATCTCTTTCGTAGACGCGAAGGTACAAGTAACCATAGACGTGAATGATGTTATTTGTATTAGTGCAGTTCACTGGTGATGGTGTATATCAGAGGTCCCAGAGATGAATCTCCTAACGGGACCGCTCCAACTGAACGTGTCGGCTCACGTCCCTCGTTTAATGTGTCAAATGCGAAATCAAGGTAAGCGTCACTCCTTACACCGGCTGACTCGGGGAACGCTGTCGGCCGATCAGCGGTTATACCTCATCCTAGATACTCATCTGAGTGTTTGCATTGATTTCAGTCAACACAGTATGTTTATCTAAACTATCCTTACCCATTCCCTCTTATCGTAAGTTCAATCTATGAATGCAAGAGGTCGGATAAATTGCAAAGCTCAGTAGCCGTATTGCTTAAATGGGGAGAATGGGTAAATATAACCTTGAAACTTGAATTGGCACATAACGGCACAATGTTCCATCAAATCAGACACGGTAACACACAAGAAAACTGCTGTTCATCGCGAAAGTGGGTGGAAATATTAATTCAGATGGAATTTTAGCCCACAAAATTTAATGTGAAAACTGTTGTAAATTACTCGACCACCGTCGCTTTTGCGCTGTTGTGAAATGCCAAAGGCTTACACAATTGTCTCGTGCACGGGATGTTTGTCAGTACACAGAGACAAATGCTTTGGGTATATTTGATTAGAAGTGGATTAATTAACGGAACAGTCATACTTGAGTACGAACATTTGCAAATCACAGATTATTGTATAGCGATTGCCCTCATTGTTGTATATGTTCTTGTTATCGTTGCGAGAAACCACGCCTGTGAGGCACGTCGATTGAGGAAATTTAAGTTTCAGAATCATATACATAGTCTTTTCCAAATCAGTCTCAAGCAAGATACATTTGAACCATGTGGGAATTGTGAGTTCCTTTTGGTCCTCTGCTGATGTCTTTCGGATTCTTTCTTCTGCAGATCTCTGTTCTGTTCTATCCGATCATCACAACTGAACTGCGGCTCCAAATCTTAGGTATTTCGATGTCTACTTGGTGTCCAGAACTGCTGTTTGTTTTTTGACATAATCACTGATTACCTATTCCGGATTAGTTTACGCCACCGAATCGACCTATCTCCGCATCTACTGCACACCATATATGCTCAACTTATAAGTTGAAACACCCAATTTGTCACCTGCCTCGTTGGTTTCATCAATGGCCTTATCACCAAGTCTGATGTCTTGAATCTAATGTGCCTCCGGTTCCCTCCGCCACCTATCCCCACCAAAGAACACGGCGTGTAGCGGATCGATTAGGTCTTTACGCCCATGGGTATGAGGGTGCGAAATCGGCGGAGAGAAAATCGTGTTTTTTTTCCACCACAAAGAAGTAGATTGGAGCAAACAAGTCATTCTTAATTACTTTATGTTCCCAAGGTCGTTTATGGAGTCGTTATTTGTGGTAGTCAGTGCCGTAAATTTAAACAATACGAAGGGGCTGATTATATGGATCAAATGTGTACTACTTGGAGGAGGAAACAGGTTCAAAACCTACGACCATAACTAGTCATTTATGAGATAGGCAACACCGTTATTTACTCTTCACAAGATACCATGTTTGGCTCATTCAGACATCTTATGGTTCTGGTCAGGTCCGTATTCAAGCACCATGCTTGGTTCTCCTCGTTAGTATAGAGGGCCTAACAGATTTTGTGGTATGGTCGTTTGAACGCACTGATGGCGCGAGCCTGTGCTAAAAACTGCTTTTTTCTGACTGTGAAGTATTCTTTTTATTGAGAATGTGTGCCACTTGTATGAAGAACATTCTT
>LUCM01005299.1:79688-164802 GCA_008360955.1 Fasciolopsis buskii | reverse complement strand
CGCTTGCTCTGAAAGCGGCATCCATGAGCACCAACTCGCAATGGCTTCAGGCACTGGTGCCAATTAAGTCCACTTATAGCGCAGTTGTGTCAATCTAGCGCAGACTAACCACACTCGTGCGGCCGATGTACATTGTCCCACAGGAACATGTGAATGAATAGATACAAATGTCAGTATTTATTGGTCAAGTAGGTACCTTGAATTACCAGGCCACGATTTGAGACATTTGTTGGGTAGAATCAAGATTGACCCCGGGATAGGAATGTAGACGAAGCATACCAACCATGCAAATGTACTTTTATCCGAAAAATGTCCGATTAAATGACAACCACCCTACTCGGGAAAGCGTGCTTACCAAATTCTGGTATTGTGAAACCCGGAGCTTCTTGCGGATACACGACAGTTTCTTTACATTGGCTATTTGCTGAGGATGAAAGGAATATCTCCGTTACCATAATATAAAAATTCCTCATATCCGGAGTACATTCGCTTTCGATTCACTGGTGAGAAGTTTACAATTTTATTCTTACGAGGCTGAAGAACATGGACGGGAATTGGAAAGCGGGACAACTTTGTCGGAGAAGTTTCTTCTAGATATGTATCTTGCAGGTCAACACATGCCATTCATTCATCAAAGAAATTAGTGGATCCTTAGATTGGAACGCTCAGCATATTCTACTATTAGACAGGACGATTATATTCCTTGGTTTGTTTTGTAATTAATTCATTCTGTGTATCTAGTGAAGGTTGGAGCGTTTAAAATTTATTCAAGTTTATCTGGATGACAGTGCATGAAATGCCACAAGTAATCTGGAAAAAGATTGCAGGAGAGAATTTCTGTCGTGAAATTTTAATATCAATGTTAGTAACTTTGTAGTCAGTTTTGGATATGATTGGTGTTCACCATGAAAACATGATTTAGACTTAGTTTATTCGTCAAATATGAAGTTTAACTGCAAAATTCTAAATTACCTGATGTTTTGAAATCAATTCCTGATTCTCTACATTGTAGTGTCAAATGATTTAACTGTGTTCTGCTCGTTGCTGTACTATCACGGTAACTATATAAGCGATTGGCACTGCGCACTTGAATAACGTTTTTGCAAGATCAACTTTGATGCAAATCAAAATCCGTCCAAAACTAGAATTTTTCTGTTCGTGATCAACCATCATTATTAGACCCCAGGTAACAACTAATTATCTTCAGCTCACGAATATAGGCGTAGTCGTGCGTAGTATACTCGGTAAAATAAATGCTTTTGCTGGACAAACGAATTTGTTATCACTTATGAATCTAAAATAGGACAAATCCTGAGATCCTTCGAAAAACGCATACGAAATTTTCATGCTCCAGTATGGTTTCATTTTTCATGTTCGAATGCATTTACCTGGACAACCAAGGCCACTCATGTTTAACTGGCCTTATTACTGCCTACAAACAGATATAATAAAGCAAACCTGCAAATACATTCATAGTATTTGCCAAAGCGTCTATACGCGTAGCAAGTACTACAGCCGCAAGCATAACAACGGTGGAAATTTTTGGAAGCTTCACGACCGGCAGCATCTGTAATAGATCCTCTGACGTTTCGGTAGATTTTATAACCAAGTCATACTTTGATCCTGGAGGCTATCTAAACTCATGATGAGCACATTAGTGACAACTGGTTTGTGGCTTTTTGTGAACGGTTTAAGTAGCCTAGCGAAAACGGATTGTGTGATCTCTACGGAATTATCTGTTGCTGACGTGGAATACACTTCTACGCGATCATTTCAAATGTCAAAGGGGGACACTACATGGGATGTCCTCGGGTTGTTGATTTGAAACCGGTCACTCCACAGGCAGTCAGCCGTCCATAAAATGGGCCCTAACAAAATGAACAAAAAACAGACAACTAAAGGCAGTGTTAAAGACGTGGTGGGTTTTTGTCTGGCAAACGTTATTCACATAAACTACCACAAGTACCTGAAAATGGTAGTGTAAAATGTATGGTCCGCCGTTGAGTAGAACCCTAGCGTGCACCAGGACAGCGATTTACGAAGAAAGGCTTGGCTCACCTAAAAAGTACGGAAACAGAAAAATCAACGTCAGCCGAAGCCCAGTCAGCGTATCAGCTGGCATCAATACTCATAGCCGGTTTGGCGGTCCGCTGGCTACACGCCACAGAGTGCTGTCGCCTGCCGTTTTCTTTTCGGACGCATCCTAACAAAAGCGAAAGAACTGAACTTCGTTAACATTAGCTCTGTTGGGAGTCTGGGGATTTCTGAGGTCCCAATCAGAAATGGTAGAAAGATTTATGAACTGAAATATTGGTCATTGCCTCCAAACGGTTTGCACGTGCTGCGTTCAGGGACACTGCCTTGTAAATTGTGTCTATTGACCAGAAGTTTGAAATAATGAGCCAAAAACCAATTTCTTTGTATTTTTGGGCATCCGGATACCAAGATGCCTTCAGACGTTCCGTGGTTTATGACAAAAAATGGATGACTTGAAAGAGGAAAGTGAGACAGCCAGGGGTGTAGTGATCATAGTTTCTTTTGGTATTTTGTTAATTGTATTTCTCTTTTTTGTCAAAGATTCGATACCACTAAATCTGCGCATAAATATCTACATTTATATACGTCATGCTCTTCACTTCATTTTTGAATGTCATAAACCCTAAGGTGCCAGTCCTGCTCCTCGTTAATGACTCTTCGTTTTCTGTTTTTATTGGAAGACTGTAATCCGCATCCATACTGTTCCGTTACAGTGTTTGCCATGTGTTATTTCTTCAACTTAATTTTTTCTCCAGATATTAAATACACTGGTTCCATGTCTGCTATTTTAACTTACTCATCACATGCTGATAATTGAAGGTGCACTGCCTAACAGCTGGACAGCACCATTTGAGTTGCCTTTAGTTCTCATTTACAACGCAATCATCTTATGGCCTCGAGACTCCAATCACTTCGAAAATTCCTATCTCTAAGTTACACATTTATACCTGTGATTCTCTCAAACAGAAGCGGTCTCACACCCACAGGGTCCGTTGTCCCTTGTAATACGGAGACTAACACCCAAAGTGGCAGAAATTGCTTATGGTTCTATTTCTGACATACCCGTTGAAGGTCCCCACAACATTCTCAAGAACGCACTTATGAACCGAATAGGATTATTCGATGACCGATCACTTCGTGTGTTACTCACAAGTGTTAAATTCTCATTTCGAAGACCACTTAACTTTTACAATACACAGAACAATTTTTGAATCACACAAAATGACCACCTTATTCTTGGGAAATACAGGGATGAAGAATTTTTCGCCACCGATCAGAGGGTTCGTTGCATCGTTCAAAAACGAAGCCTCGACAGCGGAACTAACTAAATCTGCCGGCAGAATATTTAACGTTAATTCAAAGAATAATATAATATACCTTAGGAACACTTACCGAATCTACCTATTGGGTCCGAGAACAAACCAACAGCAAATCAGTCAACATCACAAATGGATTCTGCTCCTAAATGTGCAAATCGGAATGGCTCCTTGTAATTTTCATGGTCACTTAGAAAAAAATTCGTCAATTTAATTTTGTCAATTTTATTGATGCTATCCGACTGTTTTGTGAAAGTGGCACATCGATGTGGGTTCCAATCAAGTAACAGGGGAGACGCAAATTTCAATCAGTAAAGGCAACCGTTGCCGCTGCATCAACTGGATCTGCCTGCTGTTAGGAAATTCTTAGCTATTTTGGGGTCTTTATACCATTACTATATCTATGCTTACATGAGTTGTCTTGTAGTTCGTTGTGCAACATTCCAATCACTATTTTCTTTATTTTTTCGGTGAACTTCCTGCAATCCTTTTGTTATAGGCGCCTCCATGGCAAAAACCAAGTTACACTCAGGACCCCATTATCACCAAAGATCCCGTGATAACCGCACGTCTACACCCATTACTATTCAGTAGTGTTCCCGCAAGCAAAACAGAGTTCAAGTGCAGCCGGTAGGCTTCCCGCCTTTAAATGATCTTAAAATGAAACAGTAACTAGGACCCTAGTAGTGAATATCATGTGCTCAACAGCGCAATGATGTTTGAAAGCTACTTGTCTTCACATCTATCCACACACACGCATGCACACAACATTTCCAACAGACTTTAGGGCAGAAATGATTTGCTTCTAAACTCGATCCGGTGTGGATGCATTATCATGTCCCCGTAGCCCCGGAGGAAATTCCAAAGATCGCGATCACAGCACAGTTTGGTCGAAATAGGTATCTTTGTATGTTTTATGACTTTCAAGAGACAGCCCAAAATTTCCATGGGTTCATGGATCATGTGCTTCGTGCTATCGATTTTACCTTCGTATACATCGACTAGGTCCTCGCCAGAAGCCCAGGCTAACGTGAATATCACAAATAACTACATCGAGCTTTTTCAGGTTTTTTAAAGTATGACATTATCAGTATGTCTAAATGCATTTTGTATGCATCGAATTTCTTGGTTGTCACATGGAAATTAAGGGCATTCGATCAGCGCAGCGAAGAGTGAGTGCCGTTTGCGACAATTTATAACCACAATCTTGCAAGTTTCATTCTTTTTTCAGATAATATCACCTACCAGTTTTGGTTCATACCCAGTTGTCTCGATGTCCTGCAATCATTTTCACAGCTTTTAAAAGTGGAATCACAGACGTTTTCCACCGCCTAAGGGGCTGAAACAGTACTACAAGCGGTCAGGCAATCTTTGACTACTGTCCGTTCGTACACACAGAAACATCGACGACAAGCAATCCACTTTTTAGAGAGTCGATGCCTCTGCCGTAGTCGTTGGTTTAGAAATGCAATAGAAAGTGAATGACACAAAGCAGTCATCGCAGGCTGCAGTCGGTGCTCACCAGACAGAACACATTCGTGCTTGGATCTCGTGGAATCTAATATGCGATAAAACACTTTCATAATATTTATAATGACTGTGTCTTTATCATCTGCACTGACCCTAAATCTCTGAAGTATATATCAGCTTCCAACAGCGGCCGCTAATTGCTGTGAAACATTCGACACGTTGATCACCTCTTTCATCACGCCACTAATATGAAGTACATAAAAAGGTCGGATATTCTGATGGTGAATGCTCTGTTCCATCAGGGTTTACATCAGCCGTGTAACTCAGTTTCACTCAGGTGGACGGGTATTGCGGGGGCACAAAGAGAGAATATAAAACTACTTTGTTCTCCTTACCCCATCATCCTTCTTTGCGATGTAGTAGTTAATCGTTCCAGAAGCACATGTTATAGATTGTCATGCTTCAACGGGTCCACCATTTTTTGTGCGTCCTGTTTTTTGGGGATGGGCATTCCAGCTAGAAATATGTTCCACCATCAAAATTGGTTGCGACCTCCGTGATGGGCCTAATATAAACAGAAAAACATCCCATACCAACAAAGCATTGTCCGTTGACATGAACCATCCTCCCGTTCTCAAACATTAACTGGCAATGAAAACCTTTCATACCCTACCCATAATATCGTTGGCCCATTGCTAGCGACTGACAGTTATTGTTTTCTCCTGTCATGGGTTGATCATTTCGCCCCTGGCGATTAGTTGATAGCATTAGATGTCTATCATTAAGCAATAATCAAAGCTTTTTACTTTACCGGCTTTCTACATTTGCTGTTTCGTTTACAGTCACGGTTGATCAGCGCTCATGGTTTCAGTCAAAGCTGTTCACGTATGTTTTCTTCTTCCTCAGAACTAGTCATATTCAGATCACTTCAGGTCATCCCTCATCTGGAAAGGTAGATTGATTTTGCAGAAAACTGAAACCTCACTCCACCACCTTTTGGGCTGTTGACTGGACGGTCACTATTCCTTTGCTTATTTCCCATCTTTATCATTTTAAAAGAAAAATTTATTTTTTGTCCTGTTGATAAAGCCTTCGTCCTACGACTGCAGGTACCGGGTGAATTTTTCTGTCACGATGACGCTGTAATTAACCGTTCTGTTCTGTTCTTCGATTGCATTCACACATCCCAATACATAGCGTTCTACCAACACGTCCCACTTTTCCTCCATGTACACTACCAAAGGACTAACCACATGTATCCATGGTTTTTGTTATGATTCCTCTAAACTCCCATTGCACTTAGCATACTTCCGACCCTGCTCCATTTTCCTCTTGAGGAAACATTTATGTCGCTGATGGATACCTTCAATGATGAACGCTCTATTTGAACCATAGGACCCCAGGTCCTCCGTAAGAACACTCATTTCGGTTACTGACAATTCCAGATCGTTGGAGAACAATGACCGGAGTACTCTACAGCTAGCTGATTGTCTTCAAAATATCTCTACTCGCTCTATCCGACAGATTTTTGGAACTGTTTCTTCATACATCCAATTACTGTCGTAAACTATTATACACCTTCAATCTAAACTCTGGGAAAGTAGTATTGTAGAGTGTGTCGACTTTAACTCGTTTTAAGTTTTGTATTCAGTATAGATACGTGATCTTTATACCGCATCGAATCCCGGGCTAACTGACAACCAACCACGTAACTTGATGTGGAGGAGCAGACATAAACTATCAATTGTGTAAATGAACATCGATTGGACACTAATCGGAAATACACACTCACTGAGATATTGTAGCGGTGTTTCCACAAAAGACTTCCGTGACCACTGTTTACGGTGCACAATAATTATTCATCTGAGGTGATGAGAAAGAATGGCCAGAGCAGTACAGATATCCAATGAGTGTAGCTCATACCGAAAGAGTTCCACAATAAAGGTTTAAATTTCCCCGACCAATCCTTTTTCCAATCACGCCAAATGACGTCGAATCTCTTTTACATTCTGAGTTTAGGGATCTTACTCGGAATGTGGTCTTTTGTTGCCAGCTGTTGTCCGGGCGAACCTTCGGAAAGACGAGGAATGGTCTTTAGTTTTGTTTTCGTGATTTAATTAGCTTGGGCAGGGATGGTGGGACATGTTCTACAGAAAGGCACCACCATTTTCGCAGATTTTGCAGCTTATGGTTCGCGTACTCCGCGCTTTGCTGTCTGGTTAACCCTATACTTATACTATGGGTTGCCATATGGTATTTAAATGAGTTCGTCCTATGAACAAACCTTCATGATTAAACGTGATTCTAGTGCAAAATTAAATTCAGAGTGCAACTTAATCAACAGAGCTAAAATTAGTTAACCACTTCGATCAACTGCAAAAATGGACTATCCTTTTCTCTGAGATCTTTCAAGTTCAATTTTAATTCTTGAGATATTCCGTTCGCTGCATTTTTTAACCTAAAACTGTAGACGAAAGCTTCCGCTGGATTCAGCACATTCAAAAACCTTCGTCAGATGCTCGCCAGTTTTTGCCATGATCTGCATTTTCATGTAATTATGTATCCGTACTATCTCGATGCTGCTACACGTGCAATATCTTCTTTGTATTCGGTTTTCAATTCAATTACTCGCTATCCTATCTGCTGCGAGAAATTAGCCTACTGACGGTTTCAATAGTCGACAAAAATACGTCCGGGGGCGCATTCAGTAAGTACTCCATAAATACATCATTATGTCCCTTTCAAACAAAAGTCTGGTTTCTACAACCTTGAGGTGCCAAGGCCAGATAAGGTGCATCATGACCAACAGAGATATTGCGGTTGTGTAGACTGCAAAAATGATATTCGATACTCAATTATGCACACTTCTATTTTATACTCTCAATTCGGAATTTATTCGCGCATTGCCCGTTTTGTCGTCTTTTAAGTATATGGTATAACGAATGTATGCCTTAGGAATTCTTCTGGACTGAAATTTGACTTTTACGTGGCGATTATTGATTGAGTGATTGAAGCCTGCAAGGGATACTGATGAACAAACAGGAGTCACTGAGACCACACCAACCTTGGAATGAATAAGTTTCAATTGAATTAAAGTATTCAGTACTTAGTATGTGCTTAGCTAACGAGTTATATTAATCGTAAAGACAACCCGGTGCGTTCATGAAATTTCTTTCACTCATTTGACTAACTGAAAACTTTAGTCGCATATTTTCTCCTACGTCGAAAATAGTTGTTTGGGAGCGGAATGAGTGATGTCAAATCTATTTTGATGTCCTTCAGTCATACCACCTCCTAATATGCCATTCGTGTATCGTTTATATCATGAATCCTGGCAGGTGATTACTGTTTACCTAACAACAGTAAACTGGTCGAGACGCACAAAGCTAGAGAGAGAATGAATCACGTGATTTTTAACACGATGTTCGATATGTTCACGGCATTCCATTCTATGTGCGGCGGAATACTTCATCGGTCATTTGTTCGTGCGATCGAACTGAGGTGGCATGCTAGCTGGAACTGTCTTGTAAGTGTCTCCATAGTCTTGCTCAAATATATTTGGTCATGGACGACAATATTTGGTATTGCAACAACTCATTCAGTCAACGCTACTGTTTAGCACTCTTGTTTGATGCATTGTTTATAATAAATATATTGCCCTTTTCGACAATGAATCAGCCTCACAAATCTGAACCAAAAAGTCCAAATATCTCGTGCGAGGTTTTCGGAGTGAAATTCACTTGATCTTCTCACCGAATGATTGGTACTGTGGATGGCAATGTCTAGGTACCACAGTCCTCTTCGTATTTGGGTCATAAGCCATCCTTCTTCCACATAATTATCACTTACGGTCATTTCCCACTGGTTTACACTTTATTTCCAGGCCAATGGTACCTTCAGTTATCACAGGGAGCCAACAGAATCAAAATGTTGGGTTACCGCTTCGTCCCATTTACTGAACTAAATCAATTTTGTTTAATGAATAACGTGCGTTCTATTGTTTTATTGTGAATCATACTATTGAAAGAAACTCCTTCAAGCGGCACGGATTGAACTATTTGGAGCTGAGCTGTTTTCTGAGGGGAATCGGCGAAGTCCAAGGTAATAAAATACGCAGTATTGGTTGTACTCACTGTAGTGCGTTGTCTCCCAATCACGTATCAGTATGCACTGCTTATCAGTGACTGTGAGCCATCAAACAGGGCGAATGGAGATGTCACGAAACGTACCATAACGGGGAGGCTGAGCGGTTCAGGTGATAATGAACTACCTGGAATGGGGGGTTTGTTGAGATCAAATGGGACTAATGTGATGCATAATATTATTGCTTAAGTTATGAAATTCTCTTGGAAACTGGTGGTTTTTGAACCTAATGAACGTCCTAATTACACACCTATTGACAGTCATCTTCACATCTCATTAGTTCTTTTTTGATAACACTCGAATGTTGCGAATGCTTTTTATACAGCCATTTAACTGCGCTCATCGATGGTCACCAAATACATCAAACAAAGAAACAGCCACTAATGTCAAGAAGTTATAGGTTCCAACAACTAATTTTCGATGTGTTAACAGAAGTCTACTAGCGCTAATCTGAAACCCACTCAGATTATCGGAGGTTGATAAATCTAAAGTTTACATGGCATTTAGAGTCATCTGTAGACTTTGTACTTTACGGTAGTCGTAGTGTTTGTAATGTGCGCCGGCTTTTATAGTATCTGAAATCATTGTCACCAACATGCTAATCAATATCAGACCACATTCAAGTTGGACCGTTTGTGAAGTCTCAGAAGCTCTTATGTTACACCATATAAATCAATATACGTATTCTGAGACAGGAATTATGTAAGCAAAACTGAATTGTAACCAACCTAGGAGGACATATGATTTATCGACAATCACACAGTACGTTATTAGCCAAGCACTGATGTATATGACAGCAATAAAACGATCGACAACTGGTGCAAAGTACTTCCTAGATTTACTCAAGGTTTCAAAGCAAGATGAACTTTCTGTTTATGAAGTGTTATTCGGTGAAATTTGTAAATAACGTTGGTCTCGATGACAGTTTGTTATTCGGTGGTTGGAAATAAAATAAACCACTACAACTTTTCTGTTCCATTGAAAGAAAGGCTGCCTAATCACTTTCTACCCAAATACAAACTAGCGCTACTCTTAGTCTTATACGTGTTTTTTGCCTCGTGTGATTAACACTTGAATGACAAGCGATTTCTCGAAGCGGATCCGATCACGGATGAGGTCAAGGATAACGTTCCAATACCATTTTTGCTGGCTCATTGTTTAGTGGGCTTTCTAATCTCACTCCCGATGAGGAAAAGGCTTCAATAAAATCACCCATTTATTTTGTGGTTTACACTGGTAGAAATCTTAGCGCACTTTTTCTATTGATCCATGGTAAACGAACAATTTTCAAAGGGTCACTGAAAACCACGGATGCACTGTACAATGGTTTTATACCTTTTGGGGATCAGCACCGCGCCCTAAGTGGGACGCGAGCCGGCATACAAACGATTGTGAATCAAACGCCTTCGCCACCCCGGTAGCCCGGACTGTTCTCAACGATTGATCAAACATCGACATTATTACTTTACTTCTGGTGGTCCCTTGGCAAGAATAAACTTGCCTCATGAATGTTTCTGATCGGGGTTGTTGGTGATTGGCTGTTGGTGGAACGGTCTTCTCAAATTTCGGTCTAGTTCATTGTTCATAGGTGAACGTCCTACACCATACGGAAGCTGAAGTATTTTGGGTCATCTAAAATGGTCCTCAACAACGGTTTCAAATGGCCTCGTTGCCGACAACGCCAACCTGGGCAAAATGGAGCAAACAGTGCTGGTTAGATCGTGACCAGATTCGTGAAGGAAGGGACAAAATCACTGCAGCTGGCGGAGATTCTTGCGATCTGAAGATGGGGGATGTACTAGCTTTTTTTACTAGTTTCACTCAATATTTTGTCAACCATTTTAGTTTCGAAATAGACCCAAGGTATTAGTCACCTGAAAACCTTAACTCCGTACGATCAGGTTTCACAACCGATCAGTAAGACTGGCCGGACTGCTGCACCAGACAGCTTGCACTTGGTTTCAAGTCTCAGCTCACTTCGCAGTTAGAAATTTTCCGATGATACCAGGTGACCGGAATTTGCAACAAAATTTACTCCATTTAGTTCTGTAGAATATTACGGATGTCATCCGTACAAAATTAAGCAGGTTTTCAAACCGGAGGTATAACGTGGGGTCCAAAATTGTTTGTGATATAAAAGAGGAAAGTACTTGCATGTAAATGCTAGGTGATAGTTTTTCGACAGGTTTCCAATAGAAGTCCCACGTCCGTATTAGTTATTTGTAGGTCCCCCGATGGCTCCGATCAGAAAATCGAAAAAAAGAAGTAGGGAAGTAGAAGGAAGCTCTTTAGAAGATCAGATGAAAACTTCTGTCTGGCACTTTCAGTAAACTCCTAGATGCCTCGAATCCGAAAAGTCCCTATAACTGGGAATTAGCAAGAAGATTGTGATTTAGCCGCTGCAGACTGGGCCTCAAGTACGATACAAGTTAAGCTTCACACCGTGGTCATCATTAATTTTTTCAGTGACTCAGAAGTCAGGTTGCACAAACGAGTGAGCGAAACTTTGAGATATTTAGCTAAGAATAAGCTTTGAATTCACCGGTCCATATGAATTCATGTATTACTGATATGGGGCCTGAAAGAATAAGCTATGAATCAATCGCTGAGCTTCGGTGGTAAGTCTGTTTATGTCTGGGGCATCGCTTTCGTGAACTTCCAGTTAGCCATTTTCATATGGAAGCAAACAATAGATAGTTTTTTCAGGATATTAATAGAATTTCTTGTTTCGAAGTTTTCGATCTTCAACGAGTGCTATATATATATATGTATATATATTCTACATTTAGAAAGTATGAACATGTTCCCAACCCACTGTCAGAAAACCTGTAACTTGAATTAAAATTCGAGCCTCACGTGATCTGACACCTCCGCTAGTATCGCTCACTTTTAGCGTTTCCACCATTCGATAATTACCGTAAAGACATCAGGCTAGATTGATGCACCAGACGTCGCCTGTAGTGGTGCCTGCAATGAATTAGAGTTGAATGCAATGACGAGGGGGCTGTTTAGTTATCGAGACTGAGGAGTAAAGCTATGAGGAGCGAACGGAGTTGAATCTGTTGTGAAATATGTGCTGCTAATTGTACATGATCTCGAAGAATCTATTGAGATGCAATGAGCAACTCAAACTGGTGATAGAATTTAGCATGCTATCTTGAAGCAAACGATTGACAGTAAATAAAATTTAGAAAGTCTGTGAGAGCATGCATTGACAACTTGCGCCGATACCGGATGACTTGTCCCCTAAGGTGATAAAGCACCTCACCACTGAACCAGAACTGTTCGACGTTTTAGGGCCCTAGATAGGTAGAATCTTTTCCATGCCCGTCTGGATTCTTGGATTTGAATCCAAATGAAAACAAGCCATGGTTAACTGATGGGAAACTAGTCAGCTTTTCGGAGTTTGAAATTTTCCTGATAAAAGCATGGGACAAAATACCAATGACATTGATTAACTAACCGATTGTCATGGTGTCGAACAGAAGAGTACTGGATGGAGTCTCCGTTGGCAGTGGGAATACGGGTTGACCGCGAGTGCGTCATTAGCTTCCAGATAATGTATGGGTAATGATGCATTACTTCACTGTGATTCCCATAAATATCATACTGATGGACGAGCTTGTATTTTTTTTGCGGGAATCAAGTAGTTCAGGGACAACTTCTTAGAACAATCTTTACCCTTGGCTATGAAACGTGATAGTGTGTAAGCCGACTGCATTGTTCCGTGCCACGCGCATTTTTTCGGCATTCAATAAACATGAATGAGAGATCCGATCGAATAACGATAGTCAGAAAATGCTGGCTCGGAGGTACCCATCAAATACCAATTTTGTCTTCAAAGGTTATGGTCTTAGTCATTTAGGGTGACGAACATAAGACGAACCAGGTCATGCAAAAAGACAGGCTACTGACGGGCAAAGGGGTATAACGAACAAAACCAAACAAACCAAACAAAATGATGGTCATTTTTGGGGAATAGCTTGGAACAAGCGAATGGTTGTTTCCTTACCGAAACTTTGTCGCGTAAATTCAAACAAAATTAAATGAAACCGAGCCGTCAAGCCATTGAAGATTTATCTGCAAAAGTCAACAAATAGTAACCAGGGTCGATGACATGAGGTCAACAAAATTTGGGTTTGGGACCACCTATAGTCGAGCGCGCCACACCAAGCAAACACAGACCAAAAGTCTTACGGGACTCTGCAGTGCATCTTTTAATGAATTCATGAACACACAAACAGTCATGCACACGGATATCTGATTGACATCGTGCCACCTGTTTGGCTTCGACCAGTCACTCACACTCCGAATTTTGTTTTTCATTCCTACTTGGTAGGTCTTCCTTGCTTGATCACGCTGGCGATTGCGTCAGCCCCTCTGTCTGTTTCATTCAATACCAGCCTGTCTAGCATGCTCATTCTCCCATCCTGTGATCCTCTGATTGGTCAGTAATCGGCTTAATGTTCCTGTCGTTTACAAGAATGTCTTATTGATCCTCCTTTTGTGTGCTTTTATTTTTCGAATTTCTGTGTCCGGCTGATTTGCTTCTCTGCTGAGCCAACTTGACCGTAAATGAGTTGTTTTATAATCTGACGTCTGTGCTGCCCCAAATGGCTAGATTGTTCAGCGAATCTGAACCAGATGAGGTTCAGGGAGTATCGAAAAACGGGTCGTCATGTGTTTCTTGAATGCATACGGCCTTTCAAAGGTCAGCAACGTGGCCTCGTCGGTGGGGCCCGTGTTTGGTCGATCTTTTAGCTAACTTGGAAAACGCATTGAGAAGGGCTATTCGAGGTGGCCGAAACGTCGACCAGTTACGTCCCCTATTGACAATACAGTGTTACAGATTTTCAACAACTTGGTTTGCCTTTTTCCCGGTTTTTGCTGCTTTTTCATTCGGTTCTAAGTTTTCTCTCCTATTTATTGTTTTTAACCACAATCTCACGACAAACAGTTGAAAAATTGGATTTGTTCCATCGCCTGTGGCCGTGCACTGTCGTCACGTGCGCACTAGTTATTGAGACAGGGAGGTTGTTCCATTGACAATTTTGCCGATCGAAGTAGCTGCTACATTTAGCCAACTAGCAATTCCGAGTTTGTAATCAATTCTCTCCGCTCGCCTGTTTACAAGCTACCCAAATTGACAGTCAGAACAACAGTCTCCAGTTAGCCAGTTCATGGTTCTTGACTCCCTCGAGCCGCTAACGGCAGATTCAACCAAATAAACTTTTTACCTTATTAATATGTGATCATAAACTCGACCTGTTAGAACTGAATGCTGTATTGACAATCAGGTTACAAGATCCATTTGGGTACCCGAAAAATCTTAATACAATCAGTCGAACTGTCAAAAATATTTCAGATATTTCAAGAAAAATATTTCAAATCTTTCAGCCCCTGCTAATATCAGCTTCCGGTTTGCTCCTCGCTAATTTGCTGTCGTAGCGATAATAACTACCGTAAAATGAAAGTGCTCACTGAGCTGTGTTCAAATTCCGCCATGAAGATCGAAAGTTCACTTGGTGGAATTCGGAACTATGTTCGTGTCCAACAAAGGTGTAGAAGATGGGAATGGATCAGACGCAGTGTTAATTCGAACCGACAGTATTGAGAATATTTTAAGCAGACAAAGAAACCAGTAGAAAACTTCAAGACAATTAGTCGGAGCCGTTTTGTGAGCCAGCAGTGTTGAAATGACAACTCATTTTTTTGTGCAATGAGAGAAAAATATCATTTTGTCCGCAGCCTTGCTCTTAACAGAAAAGATTAATCAATTTCAATGCACGGATGGCGGTAATGGTTGTAATCCATGGAGTCTCTTTGACGAAAATAAGCAATTTACTCTTACTGCGGAACCAAGAGATAGTCGGGTTTGGGACTCAAAATTTGTTTTCGATTTGAATCACAAATCAATTTATTATATTGTTTCTGGTTAATAAAACAAAGCGTTACGGAAGGTGACAGGATATGTCTTCTCGGAGATCAAACACGTTTTTATTCAATTTTATCCGCAATGAGTAACAAATGACTGTTCATATCAATAATTGTATGCAACACTGTGGGTCATTCTCAAAGTAACCGAATGTGATTGTCATGCCATTTGCCTTTCGATTTGCTAATCAGGTGGCCCTTTCGGAAAATCAAACAGAAACGATGGACTTGCATGGTTTTAGGGCTAATGGTCTGTTTCGGTGTGCTACAGTACTACCATGGCGGAGCACAATGGCCGATCGAATACATTGAAATCCGATGGCGTCATTCGGGCGCGTACGAGGACAGCATTCCTTGGGCACGAAATAGCCATGGACGACCACAAACGCACGTGCATATAGTGGAGGAACATCACGAGGGTAATTTGGGAATAAGTTGAAATCACAAAATGCCTGAACTCCTTACCTTACAAGTGTTTACTATCAGTGGTTGGAAATCTAAACCCTGAGTAACTGTATAACTTGGTTCTTTGAAATATTTTGTCTTCATTCATAAACTATCTCCAACCAGTTTGGTTTAGGTATGTAAATATTGCAATTCACGTGATGGACCTAACAAACGTTACGGGTTTATTGGCAAACTAAACTGCATTCAAACCGATTCATTCTTCCCTCAACTGTTACTTTTTAAACCAATAACCCGAATAAAAGATATCTTGTTTTTCATAAGAATTAGTCATTTCGTATTCCCCAAGCCATGGTTACCCGCCTACGCAAGCTCTTAAACAGTGCGTTAGCCACTGTATCAGGTAAGCAAATACTACATGATCATAAGAATTCGTGTCAGTGGATCTTCTCAAATCTCCGCGTTCCACACGGTGCTTGGCAGATCCGAATCAGGAATTGAATATGGAAATGGATTCCGTTCACTAGTTCAAGCCACAAATGCAAAACATCCCCGTTGTTCAGTCTGTGGTCGGGAAATTTACTAAAGTTTATTGTAATGAATTGATGCCCGCTATTTAATATAGGCTGGTCTAGTGGTTCATCATCAATAGTTAACGTGCCAACTCGCCATTAAACACCGTGCATAGCTGGATACTGAGACTGATTGATGAATCATTAAAAACATTACCATTTCCTTCCGACTTGGTCGAGGATCGTCAGTCAAATGATTGTTGAAATTAACCAATATTGTTTGCTAAAGCTTCTACGGTCTCAACCCTCAGGTCGATGTCTCAAGGTATGCTCCCACGTTGACTGGGCCAGACCAAAGTTGAGGTACAAAACGTAAAAGAACGTGCGAACTGTCAGAGAAGTGACCGTCCCGACGAAAAAATTTCTAAGCGGATTCTGCAAATTCGGTGATCGAGACAAACGTGCCATCTAAACAGCCGGCAAGTCTCACTTGTCTTTGTGTGACTTTCCAGCGCCTTAATGGAGAAGTGTGAGTAACGAGCAGAGTGTACAGTGAACACCGCAGTGGTGGGTTCCGATTTGTTATCAGAGAACTCAATGGGGAAGATTGTCGGAAAAGCCGTCGAATAACCGTAAAGTGCCATGCGACATCCGGCTGAAGAGTTTGGCTTGACTGGGGATTCCATCTGTCACACTAAACGGTTCTCCGAAGTTCAGGTTCTCCTCGTGGAAGAACCATTTGGGCCCTGGTTCCCAAGTGAAAGAGATCCATTTGTACTCTACTTAGCGGTGTAACGACTTTTTTGTTTGCATGGATTCAGCGGACAGCACCGTTTTTTGACTGACATCAGCCTCCGACAACACACTAGGTGGAAGTCATGACACGACAAAAGGATGATGTTATGGATCGGAAAAACACTAGGATGAGGTATTTCTTGGGAAGTGGATGAGCCATGGAGGTGCGCAAGAACAGACAGCATGCTCATCAGATATCACCCCAATCGATTTTCATTTGTGGAGGGATGTAAAGCACAAAATTTAGTCCACGTGGCAGCAATCCGTAGGGCAAATGAAAATTTCCCTTGTGGAAGGACGCGGCAATGTATCATAAAGTATTTTGATCAAAGTTCACAAATCGTATCTGTAGAACTCCCGAGTTCCGTAGATTACGTCACCTCACAGATTATACGTGGAATCAGATCGATCCCACGCGTTCAGAACATCGGATCAACAAGGAATGTGGACGACTGTTGAACGGACAGCAGTTATCGGACCGACCAGAAATGGTTCGACATATAAAAACTAAAGGTACAACCAACAATGAAGCACGCGGGTGCAGCAGTTCACTGTCCAACGGGAAGCGATCAGAAATGAATAGAAAACCACCCGGTCAGTAACAATTCGGTCATACCAGCAACGCAAACAGCACCTACCGTTCCAAATGAACTTAGTCAGCTCATGTCACATGATCAGAAAGCAGCGAGTGCGTCGGGTGATACAGTCTAGCAGGATTACAACGGTGCAGCCAATCCAACTGAAGGTCAAGCGGACGCACAAAGCTGTCAGATAACTCGTGGACACGACCCTAAACCGGACAGGACAAACGAACATGAACTCATAAAGAAGATCGATCTGAAAATCGATGTCATCAAAGATCAACGATCAAACAGAACAAGGAACAGGGAGCGTAGCTATAGCGTAGCGTGTTTGTTCGCGTATATATATATATATATATATATATATATATATATATATATATATAGACGAACGGGTGTACGTATGATTTTGTCGTGCGAACGAACATGTGAATGAGTGCACACGCAGCGATCGATCCCTGAAGCCCTGAGACGCCCTTACTGTCTGACGCGAATACTTTAATGTAAACAGAAGTCTGGCAACACTTGGAACACCTAACGTAACATGAAAATTGTTTTAGATAAAAATCAACGTGTACTTCAGAGGTTATTTCTTGTTGTTACAAAGCGCACAGAGAAAGAAGATGTATCGTTGGACATCGTTTTTTAAATCATCACGCAATCCTAACTTCGGTTTGGCAAAGACAAAATTTTGCCTACAAGTTAAAATAGAACATTTGCTCACGGCAAGCGAAACGACGAATAAATACCAATTTTTCTGACAATGGCGTGTCTTTTGATAATAAATACTAAATTCCTCAGTGACAATAAACTAAAATGAATAGACAGGCATTGCTTTTCACAATGATTTGGTTCCGCAATTGAAGGTTAGAAATCACTCGTACTCAGGCAATTTATTTCAAGACTTACAAATTCCTCATCATTAGAGTAGTTCTCGGTCCTGTTAGAACACGCACGGCACTTAAACACATTTCTGTTCGCTTATTCCCTTTTGTGCATAGGTTCACCGTTGCCATAGGTTGGCCATGATAACCAAATGTGCGATCACCAAAGGATTGCTCACACCATCCCTCCAAATCAAGTCGTATTTTACGATCATCAGTGTTACTTTGTCTCTGTTTCACACGCAATATGATAATTGGTTCAGTTGCTCTAGTTTGTACACGTTTGCACAGGCTTCATGATGAAATAAAATACGCCGGTTTGCTGTGAGCCCACTAGGTCACGTCTCAACATTTTTGTTGCTAACCTGGCTTGGCCAACCGAAATTCTACCTGCCCATAGTGCTGTTGATTTTGTCTTAACAAAATGACTGTTGATCGACACTCACTGCATGGGACACTTTTCTGGTCAACGCAGACAATCACCTAACACTGCGCGTCCGGTTCACGTCTGAGCTAATCGTCGAATTCGGCTAACTTGGCTTGTTTGCGTGACAGGCTCCTGCAAAAGTGTATGCAAGACAGGCACGCTCACTCAAGGCCGTTGAGGCCTGCCCACTCGGTGGCTATCTAGGCGACAAGTTTGTTTTGTCTTGACCGCTAGACATTCAGACTCTGTGCTGATTTTCCCGTCGTGGCGATCACGCTGTGACAACCTGTACTAATCCACTACTGACCAGAGGTGTTAATTTCTGCCGTGAGCTTTACAAACGCCCTGATCAGGGTTGAGGGCGGTAGCGCCATGGCTCACTCTATCCCATCCGATGCTGTTCACACTCATCTTTTGGATTTCTCCGGCACTGTTTTCGTCACATCTCTCATTGCTTGGATTCAGTTTAACCGTGAACAAATTGTAACGTCATTCAGCAATCCAGGCCAATTCTGTAGATCAAAATTGGTCAAGGAAACAAAAAGGTGTTAAGGTAACGGTTACAACCGCATCCACACAGAGAAAATGCAAAACAAGTGTTGTTTAGGAAATAAAAAATCATGAACGTAAAACTTCTGGCACTGTGGAGAACCAGTTTGCCGAAAAGGTTTTTTACCAATAGTGAATAAAAGATTGTATATTTCCACAAATCTGACCAGTTATTGAAATAAATCTGATGCAGACATACTGCACACCTGTCTAGACCGTTGTCTACAAAATGGTGACAGTTTCACTCAAGTTACCCGGATCGCCGTGGTATATCTGATGGTTACGTGTGACACGTGGGGCAACCGTCCAAAACTGAAACGTTCTAAGTCAAGCGGCTTCAGTGTTACACATGCGCACGAAACGCGAATGGTCTCAAAATCTTTTTTCAACTTATTCATGTTACTTTTTGTCGACACACACACATATCTTCGGTGAGCTTCCTTATAGTCGTTTACAAACGAAGAATCACTACCCAGGATAAAAGAAAATTCGGCTACGCACAGACATTTGCGAAAATTGTTTAAATAAATGAATAAATATCTAACCTCTTAGCAGTTATGTAAAAAAAAACATGAAGTATTGAAACGAGGAAAACCAAAACACTTTAAAAAGCCACCTTAGAAAGCATTGCTGAGGTGACTACAGTTCACCCACAATAGCAAACTGATAAGGGATATTTTGTTAATACTCCATTCTAAGACCCTTACGAATCGTGCTGCCTGGCTAGAACATAGGACGCGCTTACCAGATCAACGTACAGCAGGCGATCGACAGAAGTAGAAGCAAATGTAGTTGGGTACATGCGTTGTAATCCATGCCTTAATCCCTCGCGGTTATGTGGTAATTATGTCTTTTTAGTCACGCATAAATTCACATCTCTCATGGATCTTTACATGTTCAGTGGTATTTGGTGAATCTCTCATATAATAATTTCTGTCACAGAACTCCCACGATTTCACAAACCACCTCAGAAAACGTATTAGGAACTCAGGCAAACAGTTCACTGCGTGTTTACTAAGTGCTTCTTTACCCTGCGCAGACGCTGGGCATTTTTTTTACTCGCACTGAAAAATCGAGACGTTTTTCTTACCTCTCCCTCTTTGTTCATCATTAACTCGGAAAAACTTGGATCCAAGCTACACAGCGTGATTTCTTGGCTGTTTTGTATCTATGTGGTTTCATAATCATCGCATATTCTTATGGAGACGATTAAAGCATTTAAATGAATAAATCTGACTTTGCTTTATTTAGTTAACTGAAGTCAACTGTGAGTCATTACTTTTTAACTAACTGACTTGATTCGATTAGTTTTTGTCATTCTGATAAGGCTCTGACCAGAAGCAACATACTGAGTTGTTAGAAATGTATTACCCCAATGATAACAGGAAATACGCTGAAGTTCACTGAACTGTATTCCGCAAGCTGTTAAACCTTAGTTTTGCCTGATATCTTGCAATTCCCACCGAACCTTTCGTTTTTGCTATCACTGTATTAAATTGATTCAACTTTCGTATGTGTCAAAACATACATATTACTGTAATTTCATGAGTGCCTATGTGACACAACAAAATCCCTACCTTCCTCTGAGTATCTCCTAAGTGTTTCAAAAGGAACACTAACGTGTGAGGTTCAAGTCAGTCAAAATTGATTTGCATACATTTTCGGGGCTTATTCAGATTTTAGCAACAGGAAATTTGCTCCTCTCATCCAATTTCACCTATCGATCAAAACAGTTCACAGTAGTTCATGGCAGAAAATTTGCAGATGTAGGTTTTACTGTAGTTTGATAGCACCCAGTGAGCCTCCCACGTTTCAAAAAGCACGGTTTTCAAATCAATGTTGCGAAACTGTTAAACTGTGTAGAAGACCAACAATAATCAATAGGTCAGTCGCTCCGTGGTCCACTTCAATATTTCCAACCAAGCGAGTTTGGTAATTTGTAGTTTTTGTGATACCATTAGTCTTTAAGTGAGATGCAATTTTAAGAGCTTCGAATGATTTAAAATCAATCCCATTTGTCAAAATTATTGTATTCGTTTTTCCAAAATGTCAAACCATTTCAAATGTCCAAAAAATTACAGAATACTGACCAAAATGATTACTAAAGCTCTCCGGGATAGCAGCTTGTATTTTTATCTGGAAATGACAGTTTAACAGATGGGCATCTTGCAAAACGGAATTTGTTTGATGTCCGCAGAAGGGAGTTTCACATCGATTTTGTCCGTAAGAAAGCTTTTACGGTCCATAGATCAGACAGAGGTTCGCTTCCGAGTGTCTTTAAAAAACCTTGATCACCAGATTTAGCGATGTGGTTTGTTTTCTCCACTAAATTCACTGTTTTGTCAGTGGCCTTTTGACATTCGAGGTTCATCACTCAGTCCCTGAACTGTTCAGGAGTAGAGAGAAAATTTGCCAGTTACCCAGTTAATCATCACAGTCCTGTGGTTGCCAGCAAAACAGAATTAAGTACTCGAACAGAAACCTGTCTGCTTCTTTAACTGGATTGTCTCCCATTTTTCTCGTTTCAGTCATTCCGTTCTGGGTGTATGTTATTAATGCATTCGGAGGAAGGAAAGCAACCCTAGTGAGTGCCAATTTTTCTGGTTAATCCTATCTAAGCTGTGCTAGTGAACGACGTGTATGACCATGTGATATATATAGATATATATATATCGAATGTGACTTTTTGCGCGCCAGCGGTGATGGTTGCGTCCTTGATGAATAATCAACCACAAGTACACAAGGGGTGCGCCCAACTCTATCCGTATTTAGGCAAATAGAAATGGCCTAAAGATTAGATTATCTAAATTGAGTAGATTAGTCACCTCCTTCAATGAAATTGTTTCATTTGCCCACTAACCACACAGTTACGAAATAATTACCATTGTAAGGGAAAAATGACTACCGTTGATAGCATTTTCGTTGATCCACTGCCCATGACTTCGCACCTAACCGCGTTAACATCTTTCTGAGTAGTCGAGCTTGGAGTGGCTGGCCTCTACTCCCGACCACGGGCTGACGCACGGTTAGTAATTAATAGGCCTGAGTGAAGTGAATATAAAACATACAACCAAATAACGTCAAGTCTCTGAGTCGCTTTCAGATCTTCTGCTTCCAATTGACAGACTACTGTGTGATTGTGTAACTAGCGGGCGAGACAAAGCGATAAACGAATTTGAGTGGCACGGTGTATGTGGGTCGGTGTATCCCTGTGCCTGGATTTACGTGCGCGTGATTGATTGTTTACGTGTGTGATTCAAGGTCCGCAGGGCATCACTGGAATCATGCGTATACGTACGTGGTCTTAGATGTCGACGAAGGTCAAATCCATCAGTGGGATGAACCAGCGAAACTGCTTGCTAACATCACATTCGGGATCAATGAGATGAGGGAAAATATAAATTTCATCAGACAGATAATGGTGCACCACGAGGTCCGTAATTGTAATAAAGACAGCGAATGTGTGCGTGTGTGGCAATGTTGTCCATCAGATCAGGATGGTGGTTGGCGAAGGTCAACAAGTTGGGTTGTTGGCGTTCGAGCGTGGACGACACAATTACAAAAAATACAACCACCATTTACGCTGCAGGAAAAACTATTAGTAAATAATCTAATTAGATAGCAATTTTATTGCAGCTGCAAAAAGTTTCGGCGGATATCGTAGAACTTTATTTTTCTGGATATCAGGATTGTGTGGTCACACTTCATAGAACAGTCCTTTCGAAATTACACGGCGATTCAATGTGAATAAGATTCGGCGAAAAGAAAGCATAAGAGAGAGAGAGAGAGAAAGTATAAGGATGTCGAAAGTGGGCAGTATTGGGCACGCCTAAATGATAAACCGCAATAAAGTCGAAATCAACCAGTCTTGTTTCCGGGACCTATTTATTTACATTCAAATACACCCAAGTTGGGTTGAAATTCTGAAATTCATTTGGCTATTATTGTCTCATTGTGGAGTAAAAACCCCGTGGGATGTGAAATACCAGAGAGAATATCGAAGTCCAGTGAATCCTATGGGTGAAATTTAGTCGGGGCTTAGGAAAAAGAAACTGATCGATTGTCCCATTTTCGGACATGACCGATTTCTGGTGCTACTGATCGATTAATCAGTGGATCAACCAGTCACTCCACCGGTATAAATGTACTACAGTTGGTGCATTAGTCAATCACCCAAAAAACGAATCACAGCCTACTCACTTATAACTAAGAAAAATATGAAAATATTTCTGTGACGAAAGGGTTTACAACCGAATGAAAGCGGGTGAGACTAAGACCTCAAAAAGGAATGGAAACATGTGGAAGGAACAAACGTTCTCTCCAGCTACTTTCACTTGCTTGACCTTTTGATTATCTGGTGGGTACTGATTATGGAGGACCATGTCTGCTGATCATGCGCAAATGAAGTGGCAGTTCCCAATGTAGGTAATCTGCGAAAGCACCAAATTTTTAATCGGTACTTACTAAACGCCTGTGAAAAGAAAGCAAAGAAGGCAATTTTGTTGTCAATTATCGTTGGATCGGGCGCGGGTCAAGGAGTCTGAATTGTGGCGCTTCAACCGAAAAGCTGCGGATTGGGATCCACCCACTGCCGGTCAACTTCCCAAATCGATCATCTTCAACTTACTGAGACGACCTTCAATGTCAAAAAAGTAACGGTTACAATGCAAATAACGAAGGCAGATAAAATTACTGTTTTAGGTGGGGAGTCAAAATAAAGTAAACTGGATGTTTTTGCCTGTAAACTGTTCAGGAAATTGTGATCAGTTCTGCTTCGCTAACGAATTACGGCTTTTCCCTTCTGTATGGTTTTATTCTACACGTGAACAAAACAAAAAATTGCGAGATAAACGTGGCTATCGGAATGAAAAGAACAGGCTTGCAGGATGTTTGATACTGAAGATGTCAGCTGTTTGCTAAACAATAAAATAACATGAAATCGGAAGCAGCCACTGGTCACTGCTTTTAGATTCGTTCTTGTTGCATGTCTTATTAGTCACGTTTGCTGCCTATGTTCCGGAACTGATAGAATTTGATTACAGCAGGAGAACAGTGGTCTGATGAATGTCGAAAGACTAATCAACGGATTCAGTAAGTTACAATCAGGATGCTGGGCCAAATGGTTATTCCACGAACGTGATGTTTACAAAGTTTGTTGAAAATGTATCTGGCTAACGTTCAGTCCGTCTGAATTTCTGGCAGTCAGTGGTATGGAAATGATCCTTTTATGCCACTCGGACGAAGTAAAACGAGGACGAAAAGGTAAAATCTGCTTTGTAATACACCGTCCTGTTATTGATTAAACTCCCTTTCCTGAAAAAAGTGTTTCCATTATTCTGGCGAGTCTGACACTTACAAAAGTTGTAGCATTATCACATAATTCTAAGGTTGTATTAACTTCCGTCTCACATCTATCCATGCAAGTTGACGTCAGTCACCTGCCACTGTTTGACACGATAAATCATTACTTTAATCGAATGAACTTCATCTCAAATGGTGACATCTTGGTGAGATCGTAATGAAGATTCCATACACAATCGAGAGGGAAATTTTTAATTCCATTTTGAAGCCGCATATTGCGCCTCATGAATTATTCTACTCATTGTGTAATGAAATCGTCCCTGTAATAATAATAAGGCTGTTAAGCTTTAAACCCGTTGCGAAAATGTTTTATGGCTTTCAGCGGAAAAAATACACTTAGACCTCATGGTCACTGCCCCGCCAGTCTAAAAACTGCCTTAACCTTTGTCCCAGTTGCTTGAATCGAACCGGTGACGGGCGATCGGACGACAAAAAAATACAGCGTGAAAAGTGTTGTTGCAGATTTCCTACTAATGAAGAAGCAGCTAGAGAATTGCCAAAGGTCTCACTGATAAGATGCATGCAAAAATTAGTCCATTTCATCAAAACGTGAAATTCAAACATGAAGCCACTGAGATCAGCAGAAATTTCGCCGCCTGTTCATCTAAGAGTTTGACGGACTGACCAGAAATCTGATTACTCATCGGTCCCGGTTGGGCAAAACTCCTGTTTCTGAATAAACTATTGTTCTGAGGTTGCATACTCGAGACTCGGTATGGTTCAAGTCAGGTTTTCTTGTACTAATAAATGACCGTTAAAGAATAATCTTGTCGTTACATTCGCAGTAAAACCTTTGGTTCCGTTGAAGGATTCCACGAATATACAACAGTTTGTCATTTGGAAAGGGGGTCTCCGGCAGGTAGTGTGTACTACTGGATCACAATTTTTTATTTACTCTCAATTCAAGAGTTTAGCAGATGAGATGTTCGCCATAATCGGCATAGCCCGCAAAATGGCAAGGTTTGGGGAACCCGTAACAGTGGCCTTGAAATCTTGAGGGCAGTAGAACAGCATAATATTTCAGTAGCTCAAATTTGTTAACAAACCGGACTAAAGCGAACTGCCTTGCGTGATGAAAGTCGATCGGTTGAATTGAGTTTCAAACCTCTGTTTGCTTCTAGTGGCAGATGGTCATTTCATGTTGCCACTGTTGGTTTGGGGCAAACAAAGTAATCACTAGTACGATTCACTTTCGCCGAACATAAATGAGGGAAACTGGTGTTAAAAGTATCAACTCGGTAGGTTGGAATCTCACATATTCAACATATTCAATACCTGCTCGTGACGCTGGCTTTTGTACAAGTGACTGTTAGTCATACTTAAAATTTCTCACTTCCACGAAATTCACAAACGCAGGTGCATCGAAACAGACTAAGTGTAGAAGGTATAGATAACAAAACATAGCTGGTTTCCATACAGTAATCAGGAAAGTTTTACTGATGGCAATCCAGATCAGTTACATTTTAAAGCTTCACTTCGGAATTGCCACGGAACTGGCGATTTAGCAGGTATTCATGAAAACTGAACTAATCCCACTGTTATTATCAACAGACTGAGAAAGTTAGTGATTTCTACTCGAAGCTTTTGAGTCTGCTCGACTAATCAGATCCCCTTGCTCATATTAACTCTTAGATGAAACTATACTAGGAAGATCAATTTGTCTAAAATCTCATCCCACCGAGTGGAGAACATGTTAGTTCTTTTCCGACGGCCATATGTTCCGAAGACTTCATTTATGAACTTTACTTTTGGGATCCGTTGGTGTAAATCTTCTGACAGTTACTTCGAACCTGTCCGTCGACCGCTGAAAGCACCTAATTGGTTGCATTCCAGTGAAGAAATTTTCCTGCTTTTTTCGTCTCTTCTTCCTTCTTGCTATCTTTTCTGTTAATATAAAACTGGTATGTGTCAGATAGGTTACTGCCACCTATTGGCTCTCGAGTAGAAACGACCGAAGGCGAGAGGATGTGAATCCGAAACACTCATGCCACAATATGAATCATTTAACTGTTATCAATTAGTTGTCACTTTCCGTCTTTTATGCCATGTGTTGGATGCGTTTTATGTAGTATGGAAGAGCTCAGTGCTCCACGCACACACACAAACGAACATTGATTATCCTTCAGATTCATGTCGATGCCCACAACGATTTGGATTATCCAGAAGTGGTACCCAGTTTCCCTCTTGGTCGGCACCCACAAAGCGATTTGGAATTATCCGCCTTGATGCAATCAAACGATCAATTTATCCAGGTAAGTAACTGATGGCAAATGTGACTACGAAGCTGAACTCATTTTAATGCGAACTTGTTTTGAAGTCTATTCACGGAACAATTATAAATGTCACACGAGTGTGTTACAGGTATCGGTTTATCATTCTGTAACAAAAGTAATCAGTCCATTTGGTCCTAGAAAAAAGACCAGTTGTACTGACATATTTCTCTAAATTAGTCCCACAAATGTCGATCGACATTCATCATGAAATTGGAAGGCTGCGTTCAATAAGTAGATGTGTGTGATCAGATGCCGTTAAAAGTATGAATATTGTAAACGTCTTATTGTTTGTGCATGGTAGATGCGCTAAGTGTTTGTCATTTTCAAAGATTTGGTTGATTCAGTGATTAGCAGCCATGTGGACCTGATTGGACAAATGTTTAACTTTTGTCATGCATTTGTGAACATGGAAAATGCAGTACCGTGAGTGATGCAAACAACAATACTCCTTCCTGGATTTTGTCTAAAATGCAAACTAGAAAGGTGTTAGTGAACGAAATAACAATGCGGCAAATACTATATATATATATATATATACATTATATATGTGTAAGCATACGTCTTTACTTCAAACATGCAATGGTTCTGGATGTGGCTACGGGGAATCGGGCAGTTTTCGGAAACTTATCCGATCGGACAAGCCATTCATCACAATAGGTATATCACCGAAGCTTACTATGAATCACCAACAGCGTACATCCATAGCCCCAGGACTGGAAACAGAGCTTACGACGATCGACTGTTAGTTGAATCACCGAACCAGGTGGTTTTCATGGCTGGTTTTCGTCGGTCTTCAACGGTGCATTGGAGGCAGGCACTTCATGGTGAATCCTGGAATTGATAGCTCAAGTCGCTTACTGCCCTTAAGCGGTACCGCATGAACTTTTCTAAACAACCGAGAGTACTAAGTTTACAGTAGAAATATTCATGCCATCAAAAATCTACGAATAACTTATGTACCTGGACTGACACTTGCGACAAGCTTTTTTTATCTTTGAGAAGCTTTCGTACACTTGCCTGGACTATGAATTAAAAGGTGATGGATTTTCCAACCTTTGACGTTGATGTGGATTCGCTTCCAGCAAAAGGAGAGAAACCTACTTGCAGCAGCTCACACTCGTTTCTCCAGTAGTAAGGATATCCGTGCGGTCTGCTAGTGCATAAGTAGTCAGCGCGAAAGAAACAAACCGCGGACCAATTTGTCTTGTTACTTGCTGCTTTCAGTTTCTACACTCCCTTTCAGTAAACTTAATGTGCACTTCAAACAGAACCATACAATACTGTGCCAGTTCCCACTTTGTTAGGAGAGTTTGTTATTTGATTGGAGGGCGATAGTCATCGTGCCGTCCGCCTTCGTTTAGATTCTCATGCTTCACGCACGAGGTCCACAAACTGCCCTAGTGGGCAGGAGGGGGGATGTACGCGGATCGTGAACTTGATATAGTTTAACCAGCATCATTTACTCCCTGGGTGATCAACGGATCAACCGGTGAGTAGGCCACACCAACTGAAACTAACGCAAATATTTGGTAAATCGACTGGTGTTTTCATTTTCCTAGCATTGTTCGGGACCGCTCCTACCGGACAGGCATGCATGACAAGCCCCAAATGGTGAACGTGAGGTCTAAAATTCATATGACTAGATTAAAGACAAAATAATTGTCATAAGAAGGGACCGAAGTTTCCAGTGTTTTCAGATTCACCAAAGTACGAAAGTTTAAAGACGATGTATCCGTCTATTTCGACTTTGTTGTTCCAGTTGAAGCTTGCAATGACGCAGTCACGCAGCCAGACACATGCACAACATATGTCAGCATTGTAAGGACGAAATTACTTATTTGGTTGTTCATTCATTTGGCTAATAAATAGGAAATGAATAGTAATAATGATTCCGACATTCCAGACTCATCTACGGCTGGGATTAGCTGACGGCAAATGCAAAGATATCGACGTTCCTTATGCATTTATAATTTGGTGTATGTCTTCGTGGTCAGTGTGATGTTCGTAGCCTACCATCTGTTGAAATCTGCTTGTCGCTATCGCTAGCTCCGGCCCCTTTAGTCCGTCGTATTGACTCCAGCTCAGTCTCACCCAATTTAATTAAGCGAGCACAATCAAAATGGAATCTGACCGATCAACATGACTGGTTCCTTTATCTGTTATAATCAGACAGTTCATTTAGGCCCACACAGGGCAAGGTTCATCGACTGGTGCCTCTCCCGGCCCCTAGGGTGTACTGTCTCTTTTAGTCTTCACTTCGAATGCCGCTCCCGTTCGCTTCGGGGCATGCCAAAAAAGTAATCACTTTTTCTTTGTTCCAGAACTAATCCGGATGGTTTGTTTTCCAATGCGTTTCCTGACTTGCAGTCGATTAAGTCTTTAGTCTGTGCCTCATTCACCTGAGTGCAAACCAACTAGCAGCTTTATGTTACGCCATCAGATTTGATCCGACTGAATTGGGCAAAACTGGTGAATGTGAAAAATTCAAACGGAGCAATTTAGTGCACTCTTAGATTGATCTCCTGCAGACGCAAAAATAAAGCACTATAAGCAATAAGTAGAATAATTCCATTTAAACACTAGGTTAAAAATCTATGGTTTACATAGCCGGATTATTCTACTAGTCCAGGTGATAGATTTGGCTTCGTTATAGAGTGTGCCGCGTGTAAAATAGGCCAGTAGAATGTTAAATGTTATGCAGCTACCTATATTTCTTCCAGGATCTAAAATTGCTTGGTATTAGGACTTACTGTAGTTTAAACTGAGGAACCGGACTGCTGAAGAACATGCGAGGACAACCACGCATGTTCCAGTGGTTCATGCGCATTCCACTAGAGCACTGGAAATAAAACTGAGAAACCGTAATACTGGGGGGTTTAGGGTTCACGAACAAATTCTGAAATCGGTTTAATAGCACACGGACTGTGGTAGCAGTTCGCTTCATTACGGATTTCCGTTCATTGGTGAGTGGATCAAGACAACATTACGATAGGTCCGGACTACTTTGGGGATGTGAAGGCAAGGTCATTAAGACGAAATTCCGGTCGCATCAGCAAGATCCAGTATTCGGCATCTCTCTGATCTGAACAACCGACCATGAATCCGATATGCAGCGCAGAAAGCATCGATCAAGCTTGCCGTGTGGATTGCCTCCGTCACGCGGGAAACGAGTGCGTTACTGACAAACTTGGTTTCAAATGTTTGAAAAATCCCACAGAACTCATTGAGAGCAACAGCGTGGTGAACAAGCTCGTTTTTAGTTATTCCTACTCGTGCCAATACATAACATTAAACATGGTTGGAGATGGATCAAGGAAAATTGTCGGTTTGCAGCCACATTGGTTAACAACTCTAAGAATGTGTGTTTGTGTGTATGTGTAATTGATCAGTTTGTCACACGACACTTAGTTTCCCAGTACTGAACCACTGTCGATGATACCCATGAGTCCGTTGCGAAAAACTAATCGGGCGACCAGCACGTGCTGTCTTATAGGAACACACAGCTAAATAAATAAAACAGATTCGGAAAGATTTCTGATACTGATTTGTTTACCCATACACTTATGGTTTTTAGTTAATGAACATTTCTTCTCAAATATTACGGTTTTCATATCTCATTCATGTAGGATGTGAGCTAAACGACCATTTACAGGATTGCATTTCTGATCATCGAATGCCATCTGCGATTAGCACAGATCAATTCGATCGCTGTGACTGACAGTGCAAATAAGCTATCAACTACAAGGAAACAGCAAGCGGCGGTGCTCTTCCGATGCAATTTACATGTGACTTGGCCCCTAAGTATTCCTTCGGTCAAAACCATTACGGTGACCTATGGTCCTTTTTTGGCAATTATTTGGATGCCCTAGGCCAAAAAGAGTAAATCGAACAAGATCGATACAATACACACAGCTAGATTGTTTATACGTTTGAAAATATTTCTGTCCTTCACGGGTTTCGTCAATGCTCGCACGCTATACGCGCCACACTAGGCAATAGCGAAAACCGAAGCTATTCTGCTTTATACTCGTTATAGCTGTACTGTCGCAAAATAGATGTTCGTCAGGAACCAAAATAAACAATTTTAGAAAAAATTGTTGTTGCGCCTTGCGCCTCCTATTATCTTCATTGAGTTCCTACAAAATTTTATTCTTTTTCAACCACCACCACCGGCTGAGATCAATTTCTTCATGTTTGCCTGTGCATTTGGAGATGTGTTAGCTGTAATCAATAAATACTGTGTAGCTCGTACAATTCTCGCTAATCATTCAGAAACTTCGTGAATAGTTTTAGTTGCTTTTTATAAGCGTATCAGAGGAATGCGCTATTTGGACTTGGATCGACGTGTCAGCGCGGGTTTTCAGGTGGAAATCGGACTAATCGCAGTTTCTACCGAAAATCGATTTGTCGATTTGAGAGGCAGCCTGGCTCATTTGTCAATATTTCTAGGCAAACAAAAACAAATGGGACTAGGTACGTGATAAATCATCACTAATATAGAGTACAGTTTTTTCAAATTAATTAAACTGATAATTTTATATGATTCTTTTAACCGAACTATAGGTGCTCACGGTGTCGCTTGGAAAGATGAAGACTGCGAATTGTAAGTAGAGGACAGTTGAAAAGTGCCCGGTTTTGTTTTCTGCGGTTTTAACTCGAGGAAAAACTGACCAGCTGCTCAACGGAATCGGACACAAGTTCATTTTAAATTTGCTAACCTGTGCCAGATCCCCGTTGTTTGAACCTACATATATCTATCGCACGTAGGATTTAGAAGTTAGAACCCCTTATAGAGCTAATCGATACCATGTATTTATTTTGCAAATTGCAGATTCTAATTGCAGCAATCGAGCATACACTATAATATTTTGACCATCCCGGGACCGACTCATGAGGTTCTGATTCAGGAGACTTACAGACGGTTTGTAGAAACTACTCGAACAAATGGAATTCGGCCATGTCGTAATCCGTTTCATACAGATTTAATTCGTTGTTTCAGGTCCCACCAATGCGAATAGTCTACCTTTTCTCTGTATTGAAATTCGGTCAAGAAAAAATAAGATTTGTACGCAGCTATTTAGCTCTTCTTAGTGGGAATAGGAGTGAGATAGTTCCAACGGTATGGTGTATGGAGCTGAGAAGAATAAAGGCAACAACTCCGACAGCTCCGTTGAAAAGATAAGCACTTGTGATGTTCATTTCTAAAAAACGCTAGCCGTTTTGCGTCCTCGTTCTGAGAGTTGATCTCGATTAACTAAAGAAAAACCCTAAACCAGATGCAACGGGGTGGCTGAAGAGTTCGATCTTGATTTGGACTGCGTAGGCGCAGCATACAGGCCGGGCTTTCTTTCACGGGGTGTACTTTCATTTTTGTACATTCCTGATCAGAATCATATCAGCCTGATTCGGAGGAGCGCCGGTCCATGGTAGGTTAAAGAATTACTATTTACAAGAAAGTGCACTCACCATACCGAGATCAGATTTCAGAGCCGTAAACGGACAGTGCCGGCTCTGTATGCCTGATGACAATCAATAACCGTAAAACTGTTTTACTTTTCTTGTTATTGTTAAAATTACTAATTACATAAGGAACAGCTGAATAGATTATTGTATTCACCGACTGTATGGCCGAGACTTACAAAGATCATCGAAGGTGAAACTTGAGAAGGAAGGCCAGTCGTAATTTTATGCATCAAACCAATTAGTTGCTTGTGGTTTTCACATTTATAACCATATTTTCAATTTTTGGGGCTCTAGTTTCGCACACCCTTAAGTACATGAATAAGTATCTTTCATACATATATATACATATATATAATACCTAAGTGGGTCTACTGTTACGGGGAATTCCAATTAAAGTGGACCAGTAATTTTTTGCTTCAGTATTCATTAAGGTCGCCCTTCTATCTGAAGGATCGAACAGTTCTTCCCGAAACAACAGCATCGCTGTTTTCAATCCGATCTGTTGTACATCCAGTTGTCTAGTCCAGAGGGATACAACAGGGACTGCCTTATTAGTATCTGCGTGAACAATGACGCCCAGTTACTTGAAAATCGTGTGATCCTTGTTTCATGATTTATGTTTGCTAGCCTTCCTGCTTACTTGCCGTTTCTTATCAGCATTACAATCTAGGCTAACAAGGTTTTAGTCTTTCCATTCTTTTCAATGTGAATCCGTGATATGGCATGAGTCACCTGAAATTTCATTTCTCTGTATAGTTAAGCACGGTTTTCTAATCTATGTTCTTGTCTTCAGAGTGCCATTATTTCTCAACTTATCAATATAACCTATGTGATATACCCACCTTGGGCTGCAAACTATACTGGAGTTTATCAGGCAACTCTGGGACTGACAACACAACATGGCCGGAGCCAAATTTGTGCCTGTTTTCTCGAACAGTCGCCGTACTGTCAAACTCGAGACTGGCGATTTCCGTTAAACACAAGTCAAATCAAATTAAATGAATGTGAACAAAAGTGGACACACAATCATCTGGAATTGGAATCCGCAAAAGCACCGGGCGTGCTGAAGTCTAACGAGGAATGGTCCATCAATTCCGACAGTTCAACCCCGCTGATTCTGGATATCGATGAAGACTACTTCGGTGTTCACCTGCCAGCGCGCAACTTAACTGATGCTCGTTTCAGCGAGTCCCAGGTGAAATCGATAGACGAACTGATTCAGTACACCTTCTGTCCTGCCTCACCAAATCTTGAATTGGTGATCGATCGATGGTTTGCTGAGGTTATTCAGCATACGCGGGAACTTTGTTTCGAGCCGTCGAGTTCCCGTCTTCTCGAAGAAGTGCTTGCCGATTGTTCAGGTCCGTTGTTTCGTATCATTCACAAAGGGCTGCGTGAACATTTCAACACGTGGTTGTGTGATGTGGATGTAATGGAAGTGTCAACCAACTTAACCAAAATATTTACAAGCTTAAAACACCACCCTGAAAAATTGCTTGCACTGGAAAAAATCGGTTTGTGTCTTACGATGGCCTGGTCCACACACTTGTATGAGCCCCGAATGAATTTGTGCTTGGGTCACAATTTGCCCGGAAGTTCACTGGTCGAAGAGCATGTACCGGATAAAAATGAAGTGTTTCTGCTTGCCACACACTTGGCCACTATTATGCTCGCTTTGCCACGAGAACCAAATATTATCACAATCTGCCGATCCAGTCGAGACGGATATACGCCACGTTGGCTTCAATCGTTCATCGAAGACATTATCTTGGGATTACTAAAGCGTGTATTCAATGTGACAGAACAAGAAATTCACTACTCCTCCGCGCTTGCAGGTGGTCCGGGTGGATGGGAACAAAGAATGCACGCAAAAACCTAAAAACAAGTTGCTGATTCTTATTTTAAATACACAGTATCCTTTTTTATAACAATTCCTCTGGTCTTTTAAAGCACAGGAATCAAATTGTGCTGCTGCGTGCAGCTCTGTTCGAGACACTTACTATCTTGGAATGAAACTATTTTGTTAGCAGAGAACATCTGGCACTGACACATTTCGTAACCAAGACAAAAAGATTGCAGTAGGCAGGTCGTGGCAACTGCAGGTCAGCTCCACTCCTCACAAAGGCAACAAAGCAAAACCATCTAATTTCTTTTTCCATTATGAGCATCTTCTGTATGGTGGACTCAGTGTGAAAATCGGTATTCAATCGGTTTCCGTAACTATGGTAGGAAACAATTTATGGTCGTAGTTGTAGGAGTAAACTCGAGTACTGTAAAATCCAATCCTCCTCCTCCCAGATTTTCCTGATTATTCCCCTTTTTAGACCCTCATAGTCGCAACGATTTCGGAGACACTCTAACCGATATACTGAGACCTAATTTAGTAGCTTGCAATTAGCACGAAGTTATAAGTTATCTGAATATTCATTTTGTGACCGAACTTTGTCACGAACGTACTCGGAAAACGTTGTTGGGGAGATGGTACACCTAAAAAATATTGACAGTCTCCTGACACTTACCTGTTCAATCTAGTTTCGATCAGTGCAAGAGGGAGGCGAAAAGCTCAGGCCAGCCTTCGAGTTATTTGTACACCTTACAATTTTTGCCACCGCCGGTACACCACTGGTCAGATTCCGAGTGTTCGTCCATAAGTGATGAAACAAATTTCTGTCATGTCCATCAGCAGCCAGAAAGTAATGGTTACTTTTGCCAAATCAAAAAGCACCAGCGAGAATTGGAATAGTTCGGAAACTATGAATAATTTTGTCTGCGAATTTCACAAACTGAGTTGCGGGCAGTCAAAATGATTAACCCCGAAGCCAGACCAAGATCAATTCGCATACCTTAAGGTAGTGAATTACAAAATCTGCAGAAAGTAAGACTTTAACAAACAGCAGGCCTACAGTTCACAGGATTAAGCAGCGGAAATTGTTATCCAATCTTCGAATGCCACGAACACGGTTGTCATGGCAAACCCACCTCGAGTGCAAAAGCTTGGGGTTTGTTATCATTCAGGTAAACAATATAGCAGATGCGCGCATGTTTATGTACAATCAAATTATTGTTAAAAATATATGGATGTGTTTGACGGGAAATTGTTTTTTAAAGTGACATTCACAAAAATGTGTCAGACCTTAACCGGCAAGCGAAATCTGGAGATCAAAGAAAGGCTAGAAGCGTTCCATCACACTACGGCAACAGTGGAAGAGACCTGTGAAGTGCAAAATCATACCAAACTGAAGACTTTTTTGTGTTTCAGTGATTTTCAAAGGAAAATCGTGAAACTACTGAGCTTGGTTACCAGTACGTTTGTAATTAATCTTTTCAAGTCCCCATCATTGAACGGAAGCACCGAGGAACTGGAAGTTAATCCATCAAGGAAATCAGTGCTCAAAAGTTCAGTTCACTTCAGTTTTACTTTGCACCAACGTGTCCTGGTTTTGGTTGTCGAGGCACAGCGAGGAGTATTAGTTAGAATAATGATCGGAAAATCCTCACTCAGAGAACCTGTAATAAAGGGGAGAGGCTTCATATGTATGAACGTCACTGATTTTGGCAATGAGCAGTATTACCTGAGGTTCCAACCAAGTAATCTGATCCAAACTACTTGAGACAGTTGGTGAAGTTGAACCCTACACTGCAAGTGTTTAGGGAATGTGATAAAAGAATACGTGTGGAAGATGCTTACCGACATTCAATATTCTACAAATATCACTAAGGGTTCTTGAAAGTTAGATGTCTTCTTTCGAATCTAATACAAAGACAAATGATTAATGTTTAGCTGCAATGAGTTGCGCATATTTCACCAAGGCATTTGATTTCCTCAAAAACGGTGCACTCTTGGTCGACCTCCCCGAAAAGAAATATCCCAAATATTGAGGGGTTTCCCGATTAGAATTTCTTCCTTCCCTTCGCCTTCATTTGCATCTTGTTTCATTTAATGATGAATCCACAGTGTACATCAGCTTCCAAACGGAGATGATCGGCGGTGGGTGTACTAGGACCCGAGACTCTCATAGTGGAGGGTCATGATGTTGACCGTTTGACTACCTGCCTCATACTGTTTTGTGTCATGGTCGCTAAAGAACTGTTCGCGCAAACTTGCGTAACGGACTGACCACCACGATAGTTAATCTTATTTTTCAGTGATGTGTAAGCTTCGTTCTTTCAGTCCATAGGTAACTTCGCGATACCGTTTTGTGAAATTTATAAGATTAGAAAGTTAGCATAGGTTTGTGAACAAATTCAAAGCCAAAGCTAGAAAATAAGACAGTCCATTAGATGAAATTACGAATTTATTGACAATTAAAACCTTTATAACAGAAAGCAATCTGGAAGTGCATGTCAACTTAGCACCCACTACAAGTCAGCGAACAAAAGACCAAGGAGTGACTAGGGCTCAGGACTACGAGTGAACCGATCGGTTTCTGGTGGCTGACACGGATACAAGCAAGTAATCAGTAAGACTGACGTTTGCTATTTCTTGTAGAAAGACGATGACCCTCAAACGTCTGTGCATGACTTCGTTACCACATAATAAGAAATATATGGCCTGTTGGGTATTCGTTGAAAAGTCAACCATTGAACGATGAAGTGAAGAAAATATCAAAGGGAGCTGCGCGGTGAACTCCCTCTCTCAGTAAAGAGGTGAAAATGAAGAGATAAGCGGATCTAAACAAGAAAAAAATATGGGTTTTATCATTACTGGTTAGTTACCTGCTGCGTCGGCAGAACTAAAAGGTAACAGTGAGTAGTCGTGGAGACAATAGTGGTCGCTGAAGGCATGGTCAATCTGCTTCAGGGACAGAGTTGAGCCAGGAAAAGTGCTCAATTGAAGGATTAGTTAGCTTATCAAGATGTTGGCATTTATACTTGTGTGAAAGGCTTTACATGCAACATGTTCATGTTTTAGTAGGATTAGCTGATGAAATAAGGTCCAGGGGAATGCTACAGATAGCACAAAGTTTATGAAAGAATAAAATAAGATCAGATAATTGCCATATTTCGTTTTCCCAATCATTTTACCTTCAATGCTCACTACCCGGAGCAGACGCTGCAAGGAAGAGCTTTGTGTAGGCTTACTCTGGAAGAAACTTGCTAAAATTTAGATCGAATAATTGAATACGAACAACAAGCGGATAAGTCTTCGTGTGCCGAATGTTGGGCTGCTGTGAGACATTCCTGTCATTGGGAAAGTATCTTGTGAAACATCTGAAACCAAAATGGATTGTTGATGAAGACCGGTCAAGCTCGCTTTCCTTTACTTTTCTTCACTGCATCTCGAGCCCTCACCAAACTTCTGCTTCAGGAACGACTAGCACGCCACACGAACTGCGCACCTTGGTTATGAATCACAAGCTAAAATACAAAGCCTAATAAACAACAGCGTGATGCGACCCAATCAACCATTTTTCCAGAGTGACTTTAACAAACTAACGTCGTATCATAACACCAGGTATTCGCCAAGTGACCTCCAGTTTTATTATTTCAGTTCACATTTTGTTTCTTGTTGTGTTTATTATATGGCGACTGCCCTGCGAACGCAGGCCATATCAATATAACGTTCATTGGGGGATTTTTATGCACTGAAAACCATAAGAAAAGAGTTTATGGCGAAGAGGAACTGAGTTTCCCTGCGAAAATTGTCATTCGATCAAGAAGCAAGACCATAGGCTATTGGGCAACGGTGATCATCTGCCCCGGGATAGAGATTTGGCTTACTAAGAGATCAATGAGGTCAGGGTAACTTGGCCCAACTGGCCAATGACGGATAACTGTTTACTGATTGGCTGACATTGGTGATCTCAACGTGGAATCCCGGTGGACCAGTCAAATTAGGGACGGGAAGAAACGCAGAAGTTCACGCCTCCGCAAATTTGGCAAGGCGTCATACACAGATTGTGGAATATGTGCATGTCCTTCAATCACACTTTCAGGATGGTTCAACAAAACAAAAAACAGAAGCGTCGGTTATTAATAAAAGCACGGCACAGAATGCTGTACGGATATGTTGTCTGTCATACGAGTTTGTCAGCCAGATTAGATAACGAGGCAACGAGAAAGAATTGCCGAATGAATTAGACTTATTTCGTCTGCATTTGTTACCTACACCGGAATGTGAAGAAAAATAATGGCTGAAGGAATGCATCAAAAATTCAGTGAGTCAGGTGATGTTTTATGATAATAATGAAATAATGTTAATAACAGGTCGCTGGCAGATGTAATTCGCCAACGTTTCGAAGACCGTGAATGGTCATCCCAGGGCGAAGTTTACGATCACTTAACTCAGGGAGACCGTCAACATCCCAACGGATTTTACATTGCATACACGTGTGTCTCTCTATGAGTGGTGCGTATGTGTGTGAGTGTGTGAGTGGGTAGCTGTCCTTCCTGTTATGCTCCGCGGTGGCGACAAATTCAGCAGAACGGTGACCTTCGGGATGTTTTGTCCGTCAGTGATTTTCGGGCTGTCCATACCTCCAAAACCTCTTCTCCGTCACTAGGACTGACATGTGTGGGTTGGTTTTTATTCGCCAGAGCCTTAGCGTACTTACGTCCCGTATGGGTTCCGAATCCAAACTGGAGTATTCTAGCGTTTTCATAATTTGCACTGTTCCCCTCTGCCATGGCATACAGAGCGATCACTGAATGACACTCAAGTTTTGCTATGGCTGCTTTTTCCGAAGGACTGCACTTTACTTTCGTGTTGTCATTCGTCTTTTTAGTTGACCTCTGGTTTGTTCAGTATATTCTGCGGGCTATTCCTTTCAAATGATTTTGTAAATGCGATTATTTTAGTCTTTGGCGCCGACTCGGTCTTCAGCCCAAAGTTAGCGTGGATAATCAAGTCACTGAGAAATCTCTCTATTGCTTCCGAATTGCCTGATCTTTACGGAATTTTGATTGATGCAGTTTTTCCCCTTTCTTTCTTCATTTCGGTTACTGGTAAGCAAGCCTTTATTCGCGATTGTCGGACATTATTTAGACGCTTTAGTCTTTTTTTACTCTCGGTGTCATCCTAGCACAGCTCAACTCTGCTAGCGAGGAGATAAGTGTCCGTTTCGCGCATTATGGATGAGCTGATTTGAAGTCCAGATACTTGTTCCATTGTGCAAATTTTCTATAAATGCTGGTAATGAATTTTCGGGAGTCATTAACTTTCAGCCGACAATGTAGAAAGCTGATGATCGTACTGGTGTCTTCTGTCTCCATTGTAAACATAATGGAGCTAAAGTGCTTCTCAAGAGCTTGGAGAGAGCAATTCATTTTCGCTGACTTGATGATTGCAAATGTATCGTCAACATACCGTAGGTACAAATGTGAGGGGTGAATAAAAGTCGGTAGAACTTTAGATTCACATCAAGTCAGGTCGGATCACAAGAAATGCGGCTTGGACCAAGAACAAAAGTCCAGTTTCTCGTACGGGTGATGTTCACTATCTTACTGAGCTTCGGCTTCAAAATTTCCTCTCACAGGTTTTGATATCGGTTTTGCGGGGCACCTCAGGATTGCGTCGGGAATATTAAAGACCCAAGGGTTAATTATTGATTGCCAGAAAACAGTGCGGGCAACAATCGTAAGGAGTTGCTGTCAAAAATGTCCTATAATCTGAGTCTAATAACGAATTAAAAACAAAAATGGTGTAATGCTGAAGGAAATGCAGAGTAGGTCTTTGTATTTTAGGGAGGAAGGGGTGTGATGGAGAGGGTAAATGGTCCTACGTAAAGCCGGGAAACAGCGTAAACCAGGCCTTGTCCAAACAGCCCTTGAGCAGCTCAACAGTGGGTACAGATACCACTTCTTCCAGCACTTTGTTCATTAAGTTAACTAGTCTGTGCGAGAAAAATGTTGACCTGATGATTTTCGGGGCCCTAAGCCTTTTGAACTTCGTGCAATGCTTTCGTGGAGGTGGGATTTCATCGCAGGCGAACAACAGACTCAGTTCGAGTATATAAGAAATTTGTTAGGATGTGGAATATAGGAAGTTCCATGTCAACGTCATCAGTTTGATAATGGAAGTACGTCGACGTGAGGAAAAGTTCTATATCACCGACAATTTCTGTTGGAGCTCTTGAATTACGATCATTTAAGGAGATGCCCGATATCAGCAATAAATGTGAATATGTCAGGCAGTCTTTGATGGGAACAATCATGTTTTTGAAATCTATATTGGCCTAACAAGCTATCCGGAGGAATAAGTCGATGTTCCGCTACAGAGGCCTCCTCCGAGAAGACCGTTGGAGAAAGGTTTCGATTGGGGCCACAAGGAGCAAGCAGGGAAACTGGCATCGATCGTCAGTCGGAAACTTTGTGGTTCTTATGGTGGTTCTCTGGTTGTTAGTAGTTAGGAGCCGACCGTGCGCCGGCCACCCAACCTGAAAAACACCATTAGGATGCTTGATCTTCCTGCCTAGCTGCGTCCGCATACCGATGCAGCCGAGCTGCCTGCCTGATGAGCACCGGTCAAAACGGTGGATCTAACCGCTTCCCACACCCACAGGTCTCATCCTCGTCCAAATCTTCTCCAGGCTGGTTTGAAGATGAGTTTCTGACCTCGGGTCCTCTTCGTCCTCTAGTGCGTGCATGATGTCGATCATGGGACCGATGGTTGTAGTGCCGCAGTTCCTGGAATCGCCTCTGCCCTGGGCTTCCTCTGGGAAAGGGTAAGACGAAGACAAACTGATGAAAACTGTGCTCGTTGGCACCAGTGGATGTTCGACTAGGTGGCGGGCATCTAACAATGGTCATTGCGACCCTTGCCGGCGCAACATGAGGGCGTCTTGTCCATCGGCGCGTTCTTTATCGCGACAAACGTCATCCTATTAATTACAGATATGCACTTGCGACGGGGGAGTATTCAACCATCTGATGTAAAAATGGTAGCAAAATCAAAGAAACGAACGGGTTGCCCTACCTTGCGGTCGCTACGGCTGCTTCGCATATCCGGAACTTCGGGTGTGACTGGTGAAGTTGCGGCTTCAGCCCCACCAGCAGTCCCAACGGGCGGCGCGGGTAACGGCTGAGCTCGACCAGGTTGACGGGATTCATCAGATAAAAGAAGCCCGTCGTTAGACCTGCATTTCATGATGGCAGGTGTAATGCGATCGATAGACACCGTGTCGTGTCAGCTGGCTACACCCAAAATGAACGTTTTATGATCGCGTCTTACCACGCAAAACTGATCGGCATACGGTGGTTGCAGTGATGGTCGGACACCATAAGCACGCACGAAAACGTGAGTCGAGGTACTCAACGCGGTTGCGGTGCAACCCGAAGGTCGTTGGTCCCGCAGTGGATTGACATGAAGCGCTCGCATGTGTTGTGGGAGACGTTTTGCATAGTCATCGTAGTTGAAGTGCGTGGGTCTCAAAGGGGACACCAGCTCCCCGGGGAGTTTGAGCGTGCACTCACACACAAGCTCTTTTGGTGTGGTGCGCATTTCTTCCTTAACAAACTACGAAGGCTTAAACGAGCTAACGGTAATATTTCGTTCCAAAGCAGGTTGGCCCCGGCTCACAGAGCAGCATTTAGCTGCCGGTGAAATCTTTTCACCAGAACGTTAGCTTGTGGGTGGTACGCGGTTGTTCTAATATGCCCACACCCAAGTGTTTTACTCTTATTTGAAAATGCCCCGTCGAAATTTGGGCCACGGTCGGTGGTCATCACGCGGGGCAACCGAATATGCTTACCCAACCAGACAAGAGGGCTTTCGCTGCCCGTTCTGATGTACGGCAAACAACTGCTATGGCCAGCGAGCAGCGATTGCATCGGTCTACACAGATGAGTATGTAGACGTGAGACGGCAGGAGAGGGCCTACGAGATCAACGTGTGCGCAGTGTAAACCTGCATTGGGTTCGCGGAACCCATCAAGCAGAGCTTTGTAATTTTGGTGGACTTTCGCTCTCTGACATTGGAGGCAGGGGCGGGACCACTGACGCAGGCTACGTCCAACGCTGAGCCTTACGATACGTTGGGTCACTGGCCTCGCGGAAGCAGCCACACCCGAGTGGGCGAGGTTGTGTAACGCCAAAAATGTGGCATAAATGCGGTGAGCTGCTGGAAACGGCGGCCTTGGGAAACCTTGCGACACGTCGCAATGAACTGTCTTCTGCGACGTGTGCTATGTGCTACCGGTAAGTTTAAGGAGCTGTCTCGTCGGAGGTTTTCGATATTGTGATCAATCACTTGGGCCTGTGCCATCGCATTGAGGTCGATGCTCGGTATTGTAGATAAAATAAGCTAGTGTATACGTGAAAGTGCATCCGCGGCGGAGTTATTTGCGCCAGACTGATGTCGTATGTCCACAGAGAACTGTGAGACAAAGTCTAATTGGCGGATCTCGCGCGGCGAATATCGGTCAGAAGCTGAATGCAGCAGGTATACCAGTGGTATGTGATCCGTGAACACATTGAATGGGCGCCTTTCTAATGCATGCCTGAAATGTAGGACAGATAGGTAGACGGCAAGCAACTCCCTGCCAAGCGTGCTATATTTAGACTCTGCCGGCTGCAGCCGCTTGGAAAAAATGCTAAAACTTCCAAGAACCGTCGGTGTACCGTCGAAGCACAGCTCCGACTGCAGTGTTTGAGGCGTTGGATATCAGATATATAGGTGCTGCAGGGTCTGGATGTGCAAGGGGCGCCATTTCGGTAATAGCATCCTTAATGGGAATGACCGCCTTTTTCTCAGCCTCGAGGAATGCAAACTTACGCTTAACTCCCCGTAACAGATCCGCACAGCTAGGAATAAAACGCATTTTGAAGCATTAAACGTTACTCCATGTTTGTAGACGCGGTCAAAACGAGCCCGTAAGTGAGCGGAGTGTTGTTGCTCTAAGTAGCTAGGTACTAGAATATCGTCTATGTTCACATGCACCTTCTCTAAACCGCAAGTGACCTCGCGAATAAACCTTTGGAAGGTCTGAGCTGCATTGCTCAGCCCGAAGGGCATTATCAAGGAATCACTGCCGTTTTTGGTATGTCTTTCTCCTCTATGGAGATCTGATTGTATGCTGGAACTAAATCTATGCGGCTGAAGATACTGCGACTGCGCAGCGCTGAAGTCAGGCCATATATGTAGGGAATCGGGCACCTATCGGGAACAGTGACCCTTTTGAGTACCTTATGGTCCCCACATGGTCGCCAATCACCGTTGCGCTTTGGGAGGACGTAAAGCGGATAGGCCCAATGACTACCGGAAGTTCGGATGATGTCCAGTCCCAACATGTGGTCGTGTTCCGCCTCGGCCAGGCGGAACTTATCAGAAGCTAGGGGCGAGGTCTACTAAATGTTGGGGGCCCTGTGGTTTCTATATGGCGAGTTACCTTATTATTGACGGCGGGAAATAGACCGGCGTGTCGCAATATGCTCGGGTAGTCGCGAAACAGCTCGTCGTATGAATGTTGGGCTGGCGGTTTAGCTTACTGGGACGTAATCTGGTTGACGGCGGTGTACGAGCCGGTCGCGGTCAGCGACGTTTTACAATCTACCATTTTCCCGTGCCGATGGTCGACCGGAAGGTCGAAAGGCCGGAGGAAGTCTATGCCAGTAAAAGGGTATGGGATGTCGCAGACGATGAACACCCAACGAAGTTTACGAGCCAGGCCTAGGTCAAAGGTGAGGTAACGAGGTCCGTACGTGTCGATATAGGTGCCTTTCGCAGCCCGTTGCGCCTCTGCCCATGCAACGCTCAAGTTGCTCTGGTCGTGGGAGGTTACGTTAACCTCGACACCTATATCCGACAGGAATAGCCGGTTAGTTGTCGTCTTTGACGTTAGGGAGGTGACAAGAAGCAGCCAGTCCGGTGTCGTGTGACGCGACCGCGAACCGGGAACCTAGTTTTCCCATTTCTTGCCTGAAAATATGCAACCGGGGTCACACTTTTTGCTAAGCCTCCAAAGTAGTTATGGTACCCACAGTAATCCTCCGCGAATGGCCGAAACGGTTGCTTGCGAGAGGGATACTGCGCCCGCCGCGACGCGGCCTGGTCCATTTCGCCGCCGGTCCCTACCGACTGTGGGCCGCTGCAACGATGCGTCGATCCTCGTCAGAATGATTGTTAATTCGTTCTGCAAAGATGAGGCTGCGGCTCTGGGGGATAAGAAAGTATTCAATGGGGATACAACCGGGTTATAGCGCGACACATTGCCATCAGCGATTTCGGCTGTCTCCTCTAGTGAATACTTGCTGTCAGTACCAAGCAAGGGAGGTAGATGTGGTGGAAGCCGTTGAACACACGGCCCTCTTAGCATTAGGTCGTCGCCTCCAAGATGCAGCATTTCCCACAACAGTTCTGAGGACTTCTTGTTTCCGAGATCGATCCCATGAAGATGCGTTGATCTTCCGTAGGGGCAGTCCTAAGTATAACCGCCTATTTCAGTACGTCGTAACTGCGCGAAGATACAATGAAGTCCCTGACCTGAAGGGTTACATGTGGAGGGGGACGGCCAGCTATCCATCTAAAGCTGCTGGCTCGCTAGTTATTCTGTAATTCCCGAACTCCAACACGACAAAAGTAAACCACACTTGTAGATCAGATGGCATGAACGAGGATATGTGAAGAGTCATCAAACCTACTGTTGATTGTGGCGGTGGTTTCCGCTCCGTGGACATGGAACCGTATTTAAAAACGAAAAAAGTAGCGTAACCAAAAAATGCCGAAAACTACCGATAGAAAACCGCAGCCAGTAAGTGGCAACACGAAATAGTGGTTCACAAACACGGTAAAAATCGATGACGGTATTTACCCTTGAAAAACACAAACACGGCTTCAGGAAAAGGAGCAGAGACCCACGTGACCTGTTTCTCACGTTGGGCTCACCAATTTGCAGAACCGATGATCCCAACGCGAATCTCGCATTACGTCTACTTGCCTTTAACCTTTGTGACCACTTGTGCGTCACTCTTACTTGGCTCGGTTCGATTGCAATACTGGAAATCCTGACAGTTGACCAGTACAACGAGGAGGCAGTCAAAATGGTAGAAGGCTGAGAACATTTTGAAGAGGAGCGTGCGAGCGGAGTGCACGTGGGCAACGCGCAAATGGCAACTGCGCTTGGCGGTTGATATTTGGTTTAACAAGCTGTCCGGAGGAACAAATCCATGTTCCGCCACAAGAAGTAAAACTAAAGAACAATACACACGACGCTGGCAAACCGCACTGGTTTTCTTTACTGTTCGGCCTTGGTTGATGAATTTGTTGGTTGAAAGCTGCATGTTTGCTTAGCTAACAAGGTTGTTAACGGTACGTCAGTACGCTGGGGGTCATGCATCTTCACGTTGGCGATTTTCAAATTCGTTTGGGATGACGGCGTTGGAGTTCGTTATGGCAGGATAGCTTCCATGAAACTGTAATTGTTGACGATGTATTTCCTACCGTCGTGGTACAATAATAACTTTTGTCTTAGCCGAATGTCACTTTGTGTGGAGCGGAACGTGTAGGCGTTAGCTGAGCAAGTGGTTATGTACTCGTGAATAGGTGCATGCAGGTCTTTAGGTTTAGTTGTATATAGAGGGTCATGCTTCGTTCACGAACCGCAGGTGGTGCAAATGAAGTATGCGATCCATTAGCCTGGTGGGATATAGTTTGTCTGAAATCAAGGCCGCAGGCAACCAAGATGCGGCTGGGCTTTGCTGTGGCAGCGCCTACTATTATACCTAGGGTGTGGATGTTCTGCTCTGTCAAGGCCAATGCTTCAGGGCGTGAGAAGAAAGCCGTATTGACGACAGATCGTTTTAGCTTCATTAATGCATCTCCTGCCGAATTCGTGAAAAGCAATTTCGTCGCTTCATTTTCGAGATCAGTTGGTGCATAAAAAAGAGGAATTAAAGGTCAATGAAAGTCCAGTAGCCCGTCAAAACGTCACATTTTCTCGAACAACGGAGGCTCAGTGTGGTCTCAAACAGCCGTTGTCTTTTCTGGGCGAGGTTTGACCCTTGTGGATGAAACCTTACGCCCTGAAATATCAATTGAAACCATTCTTATCACAATTTTGTGCTTTTACCGACACCGTACGCTGACTTAAGCGATCACAAAGGGCATCCGAGCGAATAAATTTTTCCGCCTTAATAAAGCCAGCAGAAGACAAAAAATCTATCGCCATGCAATGCGCATCAATGAAAAGCTGGAATTTTTGTGAGGTGTTACTGGGTTCAAAAGACTTCCCTTAAAACTCTAACATACTAAAGGTGTTATTCATTGCTGTTTTGGGTTATCACCCTCGAAAACCGGCATCTGGCTGCGTGCGCAAACTAGTTTGATGGTTTCAAAAATTGTCTCCCCTTTTGAACCTGCTGTAAGGTCTTTAAGCGGGGGACTGGATACCTATCCGGCGTAGGTACTCAGTTGAATAGGCGGCAGCATTCGTGCGGCTGCCACTCGCCAGGTGCTTGTTTCGAGGTCACATGATGTATGAATAGCCAGAAACTGCCCAAAGGTAGAAAAATCCTTAGAATAAGCACATACTGAAAAGCTCCGTTCCGTCGCTATCCACTTTTCCCTTCAGTCTGCTCTGCATGTGTTCATGCAGGACTTGTCCGTTTCAACTCCACCTACTGGTCCTTTAAAATATAAGTGCAATAATGGACAGTCATTTCGGCGCATCCAACGTTCTTTTCACAAACTATGTCTTTCCAGCGAGCTGGTATACGAAAACATTTTTTTCTTGACATTGCTTCAAAATTTACTGGTGCATCTGGCATGCAAGCGGCCTTTGTTCATATATATATAAACTTATCTACCTAACCCCTCGTTGACAGCAGTAAAATTGTTCGGGCTAATGGAAGATGTGCTCTAGGAATGGCTAAGTTTTCTGTCAACAATAGAGATAAACGTTAGGAATATCGTCTAGCGCAAGAAACAGCCATCCGCTTTCAAATACAGCGAAGAAATAACGATAGTTTGGGAGGATAGGCTATTTACTGTGGCTGCAGTAAGAGAACCGGAAGGATCTCGGAATCCAAATAGCATCGGATTTCAAATGGGACGACCGGTATGCAGCAGCTGCAAAAATAGCCAGGAGAGCCTTTAGAATGACTTCAACTTTACCTTGAAAAAATGAAAAATATAGTAACCAAGTGAATTTCTGAACTTTCGAGAGCAATGTGCAGGGCAAGGTCAGGTGCGTACAAGGAGATGCCAAGGGAGGCCTGGGCTGGTAAAGTCACTTTGATCACTCAAGAATCACATTTTGATGCACTGTTTGCATTTTCAATGCTATACACATGGCAAGAAATGTGCAAGCCAAAAATTAGAGCTAAATTACGCGGTCGGAAGGATGAGACAGGGTCTTCTGGGAATAGTTGTTAGTGGCGGACGGCGAAACATTTCGCGCTTAAATGGATCAATGCTGTCAACCCAAGAAGTAAAATTCAGCTGGAGGACGGTGGCAGATGTTGTGGTGTGGCCGAAAAGCTTGTCGTTCGAAGGACTTATGAGAAGTCAATCCGAGGATAGGAAAAATATCATAAATTTGATAACCCTTTGAGAGCTTGCGAAATAAGTAGAACGTAATGTGAGGTGGACAAATGAGTCGTATCCGGCAAAAATCATTCGGCCTTTAAGATGCTGCAGAAGAAAGGGAATGAGAAAGGTAGTTTAAATTATGAAATTATTTGAAGTTTCCATTTAGGCTGATGATATAAACCGCAAGAATGCTGATTGATTTCAAACGCTAATGGCGGCGAACTTGACTATGAGGTGTAGTGGTGAGGAAGACGAGCTCGTCCAGTAATAAGACCTTTTTTAAACACGTGCCATGACTTCCCATCATGCTGTATTTTTTGGTATTGGGGTTTGGCCGCTTGTAGCAGTGAGAGATTAAAAGTCGAGGGATTGCGCATAGCTGTCCGGCGGCTTGGTAAATGTTTTGCTTTAACAGGTTTGATACTCGACCGACTTAAGGTGATCAGAGGCAATGAACGGAGTTGATTGATTAGTCCATTTGTTGGATAGAACCGGTACTTGAGAGCTAGGCCTATCTAACGGCATTCTGGGGAGACTGAGTCGGTGACGCATGGGATAGTTTGAGGCTATCAGCTGCCAGAGCTGCCTTGCATTTGTACTTTTCACTTGCTGATGGTTTGGAACTGTGATTATTGGTGGACCTGGAATAAAGCCAAAAGGAGGGAGTCGAATGCACCGAGAAATTTGACTAAGGTGGTTTTATGATGAGCAAACGGAGACTGAAAAAATGACCGGAGACGCAAAGATTGACAAACAAACAGTGTCATGGGGAAGTGATAACAGGCAGTTACCTATGAGCGTTTCATTGCCCAATCGGTATCTTGAAATGGACGGAAAGACAGGTACTTTTATTGACGAAAATATGTACCGCAAATCTTTTAGGTGCTTATTCGTTGCAAAATGCATGGCTCAGTCAGTCCAAGACTGTACGGGTTTTTATTGGTAATTCGTCTCTAAACCAAAGTTTTACTGCGTTGCGCTGATAGAATGGTTAGGATGTGTTCATCTCCGCACCGCAAATAAGGAATGACTCTTCCTGTGCTTTACGATGCACTGAGTACTTGGTGTCCCTTCCTATTTCGAGGACAGCACTTGGAAAAATTTCTTCATCTTCAAGTATTCTTTCATAACGGAATAAAGCACCCAACCAATATAATGAGGATTTCTCTCGCTCTTGCCACCTTTAAAAATCAAATTAGGAAAATGACCGTATAAAGCTTGATAAACATGCGTGTTCCTTACTCTCCATTAGAAGGAGCTTATGAATCGGGCCCAGGATGCTGACTAAAATTTAATTTAATAGGACTATGCATGATGCTTAAAGCTCATCTGAGCCCATCTAACAACTTCTAACTATTTTCATCCTTTGTGGCCTCTACGTGTACACATCCTACCAGCTGTAGGCGGAGGAAGCCGACACATTTCACTTAACTTTTTTCAATAAAACACTTTGAGCGTAATTTTAACTTCACGGTTGATCACATTTAAGACGCATGCGGCAAGACAAATTAACGCAGGTGTTTACGTCTGATTCTCGCTTATTTACTTTCAAATTGAAATCTAATGTTCACACCTAAACCTTTTTTCTGGATAAATGTGACAATTAATCCATTCCATGGGCTGTTTGAGTGCAGCCTTACCAGTCGATTAGATGCCGACATCGACTCGCCGGCTACGCTTGAGCAGATAGTGAAGCAAATGCTATATTTCTTACCATCGAAGTTGGCGGAGAACGTAGATGTGCTTATTCAGAACTGGAGTGAGCCGAGGTTTAGAGAACTGACCAAGTTTGTAACATCAGTAGTTGCCTTGGACAATTGACTGAAAGTATGGTATGGTGAGAACTCGCCAGTGGGCAACACCCGTCAATTCAGTCCGATCCACAACGTGAAACTCACGACACAAGACAATAAAGAGCGAACTCCAAAGTGCTTGTGGAGCAAAGAAATTTATCATATGAAAACGTGCCCTAACTTCCTAGGTCTGGAAATAGATTCAACAACGAACTTAGATGACCGGTATGGGGCAGTGCACAGACACTAAGTTTTGGAGTGAATTCGTCTCACTGGGTATTCATTCCTGCCAAGGTGCTATCCGCAGATCGGCAGGTAATAGGCTGCGCAATGTTAGGTATCGTTTCTTACACGACCCTTATCGAGTGGGATACGCTAGCCCGGTTGGGGCTTAGACAGTGATGTGAACCGTTGACAAAAGAAACTGTTCTTAGAACTTCAAGGATAAACTCGGTGAGTTGCGCATTTCAAACTTTGCCAATGGACGAGTCGAAGTCAGTGAACATGAAAAGTGCTATTGTTTCTAGCGAGCTGCCGATAATGAGGCCGACCAGAAAGGCATCCGAAAGGATTCGACAGTAACCTCACGCCGGTGATATTCTAACCAAAGAAAGCGAAAAAGACGTTCTGGTTTTGTTCGAATATGACGTCCCGGAGACCCCTTGGGTTCTAGAACAAAGACCGGGTGGCAGAAAGAGCCTCCATGCCGCGCGCACCTTAGTGCGTTGGGTGGTACTCTCTCCGTCCAGCCACGCGGCCTGCGAACCTGGTTCGATCATCTAGGTTATTAAGCTAACGGAAAACTGGCAAAGATCTACGAAGTGGATTTTTCAGACGTCCAGTCGTTAGAAATGCGGTGCTCAGTGGCGGATGTGAAAGCCTTTTTTATGGTAAAGTCAACCACCCAGCTTTTAGGGGGCCATTTTTAGTTTCCCAACCACGGTAGAGTGGACAGTAAACAGGGCCTGAAAAATACGCATCTGCATTTACCGGGCTGAACCATTTGCAGCGTAAGGTCGCAAAGGATGAGAACGCACATAGGGAACGAGCAATTCGTGGAAGGGGAAATTGAAAGGGCTACGCTGTAGGAGTGCCGTCGCATCGGTCAAGGCACATATATCAGCCTTGGCGTTATCTGCAGTGCCACCAAGTAGTTAACCCAAGAAAGCCGGAGAAACTGCGTGCACTCGTAGACTGCGCTGCCAAGCATTGCGAACGATCGCTAGATTGCATGATTTATCAGGGTTCTAAAGCAACCGCAAATGTCGTGGGGATACTACCGCCGGTTACAAAGGAACTAATCGCTATTTCATTTAACGTGGAAGAGATGTTCACGCAGGTATGGGTACCTGGAAGTGATAGAAAAGCGCTTCAATTTTTGTGGCGTCCAAAAGTAGATGTGAATCGGGAGGCTTGTGAATGCCAAATGACCGTACATCCTTTTGCAGCAAGGTCGTCTCCCCTTTACGCCAACTACGTCTTTTGCAAAGCTGATGAATTACTCGGCCCTGGCTATGACCAAGCAGTGTCGGAGGCGATAGGGACCAGTTTCTGTGTCAAGGGTTGTTTAACGTCCTTCGCAGTTGATGTTCAGGTGATCACATTTGCCAGGGACATCAGTGAACTACCAGCTCAAGGGGCTTCCGACTTAGGAATCCGACCTCCAATTCACCAGAGTTATCAGCGATATTTGTAGGCCAGAATGCTGAAGCTATTGTAGTGCCACTCCCATCGCAGTGAGGACTAAGGGTACCATGGGATGAAACTAGTGAAGAGTCTAGGCTTCAATAATACCCAAAGGATAAACCTCATATCAGGCGGGGTACTCTATCAAACGTATCCCCCCGTTTGACCCACAAGGATTGGTTGCTCTTCTATGTCTCACTGCGAAACAACTACTCCAAAAGTGGTGCAAACGTAGCCTAAATTTAGATAAACCCTTAAAACGGCAGGATGCCACCGCCTGGGAAGGATGGACCAAGTTTATGAGAGAAGTTGCGGTAATTAAGATACTGAGAAGCCCGTTAAGGGGGAAAAAGGGCGTTAGGTGGACTTAGCTGCACGCACTTTGCGGCGTATCAGAGAACGGATACGGTGTCCCGGGCACACAAGTGGCATAAGCCCGCTAACAAACATGTATGCTTTGTCTTGGTGGTCAGTAAATCTGGGGTGGAGCCCATGAACCCTACGAATACCTCGGCCTAAAACATCTGTGGCGTTCTTTGGTCTCAAGGTTGAGGAGGCCTTAAGGGGAGCTTTACCAGATGTCTTCCAAAAGGTGTGATACTGGACGGATTCAACTACAGTTCCTTGCAACATATCTAACATTTCGCCGCATTTTTACCTTTGTAGCTAGCCGACTGGGACCTATCCACCAATTCATTCACAGTGAAGACAACATCGCCGACTTTGCATCCAAAGGGGTGTTGAGTGAGCTGGCCCGCCGTTCCTACAAAATTGCATATCCATGCTTCACTTGTCTACGGCCTGTGCTCCTCTCTATGGAGTAGAATTTCAAAAAGGTACGGTCCGCAATTAATTTGCGTCCAGGCCTGTAGCAAACTTTGCAGCAATACTCGGACCGGTGATGACTGAGCCAGTGGAGGTGGGCAACTTGCCACTTGAAAAATGGAATCAAGGGGATCATGGTGGTGCAAAAGGTATTCGGTGACACAGTGCATGCACGAAACTAGGGTAAACAAAATTTATTGCGGCAGTTATGTCCAGTGATCACTGACGGCCTGCTGTGCGTAGACGGTGGACCAAAGCACACGAGTTACCTTGCTAGTTACGAGCATCAGTAACCGCGACCAATCGTCACCCAAAAGCGGACGCGATAACCGACTATTGCCAAAGTAAGTAAGTTCACATGGGCATTCTGCACGTCCTAGCAGCTGTGAGAAAGCAGTACTGGGACGTGAAGGGGAACATAGCCGTGAGAAGAGTGACAGGAAGATGTGCAACACACCTCGGGAGGAATGCCTCCGTCGATCGGCAGTTGGTGGATCCATTGCATTTGTATCGCACGGAGAAGTGGTGGTGGAGTTTCTCCATCCTAAGGATGGACTGCTTTGAACCTATCTTGATTCTTGACTGAGGGAAGTGGGAGATGAGGCACGGCCGCTTGTCATCCTGCCTACAAACCCGCGCAGTTCATCTGAAGGCTGCATACAAGGTGGATACCGACTTCTTTATTATTGACCTGATGATGTTTTTGGGCAGACGAGGAGCACCTAGAGTGATATACAGTGACAACCACATCAAATTATTTGTCTCACAGCTGAAGTAAAGTGTGATCTGCCTCGATTAAAAGAAAACTAGAGACTGATTGCTGGCAAGACAAATTCAACGGCATTTTGATCCTCCCTCAACATGGTGTTGCCTGGGAACGCATAAACTGATCATTTTGAAAGCTGATGGTTGTATTAACGAAACAAGGTGGTCAGCAGTGGAGTCTTATGCACCCGTCTTGTAGACGTCGAGCGTATCTTGAACAAAAGACCGCTAGCGCCACTGTCCTCCGACGCAAAAGACCAGCTGCCACTAACGCCGAACTGCTTGCTTCCGCTTAGAGACAACAGCGGCCTACCGGTGGACGTAGATAATTGCTCACGCCTTTGGAAGCACGTGAACCACCCGGTGAACATCATTTTGTGGCGATGATTGAAAGAATAACTACCGGCTCTTCAGTGAAGACAGAAGGGGTTTAGTGAAAATAAGGTTAAAATGAGTGACGTGGTCCTGTTAAACACAGAACCAACAAACCGAGATCAGTAGCCCCTTAGGATGAGAGAATACTGTCACGTTGACGCAGACGGCCTGGTTCGGACAACTCAAGTCTATACAGCTAATAGCACCCTGCGTAAGGGCATACGAAAGTCGAGCGTATTGGAAGGAGCTGACTAGTCACGAGGTCCTAAGCTAGGGCGTATGCAAGCGCACCGGTCTTCCTTACTGCATATCCCAGGGGAGGTAGGAAGCAGGTAAACTGCTGTAGGCCATTTGAACTCCGGTGTCTCGGGAGCGTAAGTCAGAGGGGGAGCCAGGGCCAGTTGCTATTCGAGGCCACCTGCAACATAAAGTAATTTTTCTGTCGGTATAGCATCTAGATTGGTTGACAACTTCCACCTCTTCTGTTCGTTTCTTTCCCGATACCAGACTATTCCTGATCAACTTGCCCGTAGTGTTGCTGGATTCGATCGTCGTATATTTTCAGCTCGATGTAGTTACCACTTGTTGTTTTGTACACGCGCTCCGGATTTGAGATTATTGTGCGGACATTTAGTGTAGTCACTGGTTACCTGAATCTGGGCGGCCTGTTCTGTTGCATTGCGGTTTCTTTTTGCCACTGAATGCGGTCCACTGTAGACATTCCTTTTGTCTATATTGACGACTGGCTGTCACGCTCAGACAAATGGTTTTGGATCTGACTAAGCTTGTAGAATCTTTTGTTTCTGATTGAACCACGGCATGGATGCCTTCCATTCACTGCCCATCATCGAGCATGTATTATGCCCAGAGTGTTCTCCTATTTTTGACCGTCTTTTGGCTGGTTAGAGACTTAGGCTCAATGTCAAAAGATTGGTTGCTGGGTACTCGTTTTTAAGTCACAAATAGGGTCGTGGAATTCGCATCAAATTAGTTTATGCGTTGATATGAGTTTTCACAGTGATATCTGGAAGGTGGGAAGTTTATTTTTAAGCGATTTGGACTGTGGCTTGCTGACCGACTTTATTTGAACCAAGACTCGAACGCTTGGTCATTGCTCAAAATATATCGTTTCCAATATTTTTGTTGCAAGCACCATAACTCTCAGCTATCAAGCTTACAGACTGCTTTTTCCTTCTTCCGTTTCACCCGTAAGGACTTATCCTAATTTCACCATCTAATTTTCGGTATCAACACATTGTGAAGACAAACTTTTACAAAGCTAAAATCAACTAACCTAGGAGAGACAAACACGGTCTGCTTCACCTGCCTTGGTGATGGAGAACATTGCTGTTAATCTGTATGATTCACCAATGCAAATTGATAACCGCTCTCCCAAGCCTGTTGGGAAATCCATGCCAAATAACGTGACACCCGATGGTCTCAAGTTATGAACTAAAAGGTCCTCCTAATTACACAGCCTTATTGCTTGAACAGCCCGATCTTGGACAACATGCCTACCACATAGAAAGTCAATCGACATAAATCCCTGTTTCCAGCATCCCCACCGCTTCCTATGTCGAACATCAACTCCAGTGTCCACTTCGACACCCGAAGCTATTAGTTTATAATAATAATAATAATGTATAATTCTCGATTTGCGAGGTGGGTGCGCAAGGCAAGATCAGGCTTTTACATAGATGATGCACAGGAAATACGATCAATATAAATCAAAGGGAGAGCGGGTGAGAGCAACCTTAAGTAATTTGAAAGGTTTGTTTGTTTTTGTATATTTCTCGACATACGAGAGTCATGCGCAAGGCGAGATCAAAATTTGGCCAAGAAGGCACAGTGCAAACACGGAAAACGGAAACCAAACTAACAATGCAATGTATTTTCGCTCACAAAATCATAACAGGCAATGTGATTTTCCGAGCACGAGGTTTCGAGTTTTGAAACAAATTTGGCTAATGGTTCGCAAAGATTTTTCTGTGGCAGTCCTGCACCGCGAGTATTGCTATGCTTGAATGCAGCACAGGTGCGCATCGAGGGCGCAAAATATGACTGGGGGGCAATGGTTGTCGCCGTCTGTTGGCCGGGTTACTCGATAATCAAGAGAGTTACATGGTGGAGATGGGTATCAATATGGATGTGATAACGGAATGGAGATGAGCAAAAACCAGACTGGATAGCAAAAAGGCAGTATGAAACTCAAAAATTCTGAAAGCACAGTCCGCTAAGCAAGAAAAGCGGCGACAATCGATGGGAATTGTGCGATCGTAATACTAATGCATGAGGTTTGTTCCAAGCAATTTTGAGTTCATAACTTTCAGCTTGGTCTAGAGACGACGGTAGCATTGGAAAAGAAGGAGAGCCGGAGTCAAATGAGGCGACGTTTCGCGGACTCGCGTGAATAACTGTTACCAAGAGCGTCGGTCTATTGCCAAATTCCGCAAACCAGAATAGAGGTTTTCGGATGTCAATATGCACTGAGAACGTCAGTTTATATCAGATGCCAATAAAAATGCTGTCCATTTGTGAGTCCGTTTTGTATGGATTCGGCAGAAGAATTTTGGGAAGAAGCAAGAGGAAGCCAGCACAAAGTGGCGCATGCGAACTTATGAGCTACAGTGTTGTTTACCGCAACAATGCTAATGGGTGGGGCTGACCGAATGTTGGCCACCCAACCTGAAATAACAGACTCCGTTTGAGGGTGAACGCAGGAAGTGTAATCCGCCAACCTAGTTGCACCCGCACACCGCTGCAGCCAAGCTGCCCGCTTGGTGTGCGCCGGTCAAAGCGGTGGATATGACCGCGCCCCGCACTGTTGTGATAACGCCGGTTTATTGGTGGTGTGAAGGGAGGAATTCAAATGTGGTAGGGTAAGGAATACATCGTCTTGCCAGGATGGGATATCCGTCAGAACATGGGGTAAGTGCTTCTATCCAAACAGGACTATATGGCCTGGAAGAGAGAAAAAAGGCGAACGGCAGTCTGGCCTAGCTGCCAGCTGCAAAGTAAGAAGCTATCAATCTAACGAGCAGCTCAAAGAAGGGAGTTACTAGAGCGCATAGTGCAATTCAAGATATATGGACGGTGGCTGAGGAATCCTGGTTTTCTTTTTTATATACATGTATATTCAGATAGATGGGCTGGCTAATCTAATGTGTGGATCGTCTACGCTATGAGTAAACAGAATGACGCGGTATTTGTTAGGATACTCTACACTAGGAGTAAGGAGAATGAGCCGGTAATTAATACGACGGACAGGGAATAACTGCTGCGATATAAATAGTGATCGGACTACAAAGAGAGATGCACCAGGGATTGACTAAATTTCACTTGGAAATCAAGGATTATATTTCAATCCGGGAGGCCGTGCTTTTCGAAACAAGAAATGGCCGGGGTCAGTGGGTATGATAGATGTAAACGGTCACTATGGGAAGATAAGATACCACATAGGACTCTATATCCGTGGCGATAGTTTGAGGTCTCAATTGGCCAAAATGAACAGATATCGATGAGGCATGAGAAAGAAAGAATCCAAGACGTTTGCCTTATTTCGTCTGGACGGTATCGTTTGGGTTCGTCAGGAACAAGGTGACTTCTACGGGTCAGTCATTTGCATGAAAAATTATTGAAAAGTAAGAGTGAGGTTAAATGTGAACTTTTTAGACGGCGGTTGCAGGTTATAGTTGCCACACCGTGTTGGCGACGGTGTTGGAATTAGCAAGGTGAGTGGGTGGGAGAGAGCTATGGGTGAGCTACTCTATGCGCAGTTATAACGATAATGTTTATGGATATGAAGTCAGACTATTGGGCGATAGGTAACGATTTTGCAAGCAGAGGAAGGGTGAGATGCATCCGACGTCAGACTGCACGTAACTAAGTAGCATGCGCTGGTGTCGGAGCTCTGTTTGAATTGGAATAGGCTGGGTTGATTCCTAATGACATGAGTAGGGAGCTTTACTTTCCTTTCTGCAATGAACGAAAAGGTGACATCAATGCGTTTTTCAGAAACCCAATCCAGTTTCATATGCTCGATCCTGAAGTGAGTATGAGCGATATAGCTTAATGAGAAAGGGTATAGTAACTCTTTTACGTACTTCGTTTTTAAATGCAATAGATAATGGTGACAAAATGAGCAGCTTTTGGGGAGTTTATTCCATAGTGACGAATGTCTAACAATAAAGAAGTTGGCGCTAACGGAAGTCTTTGGAACAGGGAGAGCTATAATAGAATCCGCATTTTGGATGGAGTACGGCAGTAGGTTTTTAAGACGAGGCGCAGAGAAGCATCTGTCCCCTGTGATAATATTGTTAAAGAGTACAAGTTTTACTATAATGCGTCAGAGCCACAGGGGATCTAACTTTAGCGAATCAAAACGTTCCATGCAATTTATGCCTGCAGAGCAGCCAATTAACTGCTTGATAAATGCGCGCTGGATGTTGCCATCGCAACTCTGTCACACTGCCTCATGTTAGAGCAGACTAGAGAGCAACACTCTAGAATGGGTCTGACGTGGGTCCTAAAAAGATGGAGTTTGCTTTCGTTCAACTTCAGAGTTCGGTGTAACAGCCACACTAATTTATTTGCTTTCGCCATTTGTACGAGAGCATGCTCCAAGAAGTTTAGGGTGCAGGAATAATTTAGGCCTAGGTCCCGAACTTGGCAATTAACGGGGATGATTTGGGTTCCTAGCTTGAATTCTCTTAGGGCTATAAAGCATCTGTACCCCATGACGCTGCTTTTTCAGCGGAAAATTTCATTATCCAGTCGTTTTCCCAGGAGTTGAGTGACGCTGAGTCTTGTAATATGTGACGTATGGTGGATTCTAAAGCTCCAGAGCGAAAGGTGTACATAATTTTGATATCGTCTGCGAAGAGAAACGGGGTGCCGTTTTGAATAACATCGAAGACACCATTTATGTACCAGTAACGACCATCAGTTTGGATCGTAATGCAAAAACCGAGTCAAAGCAGCCCGCTTTTTGTTTTATACTGGCTTACCAGCGTTGGACAAATTACTCAGCAAATATCGCATTAATCGTTATTCTCTTTCTCAAGGCCGACTACTAATTCCTTCTTCATGTTCTCAAAGGGTGTTTTGCCATAGTTCATTACCTATATTCTTTCCGGGCTTCCCATCTGTTTTTACTTATATTTTACCTTCGAAACCGCGGTATAATGATTGGAAAACGATTCAATCTTGCGTTCTATCCCTGTGCATCCTTTTCTCACTATTTCCCACCCGTACTCATGATTACTTTTGACTTTCTATATCGAATTTCAACGTCTACGTTCGCTTTATGAACTCGTCAAATCGATCACTGCGGCCCTATCGTGACACTGGCCGCCATCCATTAACTGGGACCCGCACATGCGATACCAGAAATTGGTGCGTATAAACGCCTTGTTCCCCACAAAACGGTATTTGATTTTCCCCTCACTTTGTTTCTAGCTCTGCGCCACTGCCTTGCAACTTGCAATACCCGCGTTACACTTGATCCTGCAGCCAGGAATGTCCCGCGAATTATTCGAGAAATATACCGCAAAATGCTAAACCTAAAGTGGGTATGAGCAGACACATGGAGGACAGTGGCTAGCACAGATCCACATGCATCTTTAATGTGTTCGACAACGTAACTTATTTTTCATTTACGAATGCCATTCGAAGCCTGCTAGCATAGGGATCAGGTCGTCCGCTTGGCATCGGTAGCTTTTTATGAAATTAGACCGGTTGTTCAGAGGGCAAAGAGTTGGCCAGATCCGAGTAGGCAAGTGAGTGTGGATCAAAGTAAGCCGGTGGGAAGAGTAGAAGGGACATCGAATTTGCCTTTGGACGAAGTGTCAGCGAAGATAAAAACTGTTTTCAGAAATTCACTGCATGATGTCTGGATCCCTTATGCTGTCAGAGTAAGTAAACCACAAAGGAATGTCCAAGGAGAGGACCTTGGAATGAGAAAACCAATGTAAAGAGAAATTTATCCCGGTACCACCTGCTGTAGATTGCAGCAGTTTTGCACCCCTCTGTTATCACTGACCACAATAATACGCGGTGCTCTTGACTGAGGTCTAAGTTCTGAAAGCCATACTGTAGTAAATACTGAAATCCTAAACCAACTTTGTAGGCTCTAGTCAATGGCAGACAAGAGCCAAGAGAGTATAGGATTATTCATTTAGCGGGATTTGACCTTGTTTATCCTCCCGCGGCGGAATACTCTAACGAAGCCTTCAGTCATGTCTAAATAGGCCGCCATCACCGACTTTCCGGCTTTGGAGATTGTTTTGATTTCACGCAGGGAACCAGTCATACACGTAGTGTAAGATTTTCTTTAGGGGAGATCATGCTGGCCAGTGTTGACGAGCTTGTTTTCCTTAAGATGTCATGAGCATCTTTTTAATCGAGCGTTCTATGATTCTAAAGGCAGTGGGGTGTGACTGATGGGCTGATAACTGACTGGGTCAAATGGGATGCTATTTTTGTTTATGTATAATTTGATGGACATTTTTACCGTACCGGAAAAAGGCTGGATATATTGGCCAACAAAACTGGAGAAAGCCGGAGGTAACTGGTCTGATCCAAGGGGATAGGTGACTTTTTCTTTTGCAAGGGAACTATCTCGCACGGCAAGAAAGGGACCGTTGTGAATGTTTCCGAGGTCAGTCATGGTGACAGAGAGTCGAAAGATTACTGTTACTTGTTGGGGGTGAAGCAAATAAACTCCTAAATGCCTCAGAATTCTTGAGTTTCGTATGGACAAGTGTTATTATGGTGTTGGATAGGAGCAATCAAGAGCCTGACACGGTTTGCTTTTGGTTTCATTAGTTGTGCCAGAGCTGCTTGCCGGGTTAACTGTTTGAAAGCAGGCACCTCTTGCTTTTTATTGTGGAAGCCTTTAATTGTTTATAATTGTTCTGAAAAGGGGCTGATCCGGAGAAACAAAAAATTCTCCAGTTTTAAGGAAGCCTTTCTGGAGTTTAAAGACGCTGCGGCCTAATCGTCGGTATTCGGTATGCATCTAGGTCGGCGTAATAGCATCAAGGCATTTGTGCAGCAATAGATAAAGCTAGTTAGTTGTCATCTGCGCCCCTGGTGATAGGAAGAAGGAGTCCCAGTTACAGTAGCAGGACGGAGTTGTAAGACAATCATAGTTTTCCCTTACGCAAGACCTGGAGAATGAAGATGGAATGCGGTTTTCAGAAAGAAGAAAGAACTTGCAGCAGGCAGTGGAAACATCCAGAGCAACTACTTCCAGGAAGTGTGCGGGCTTGCGTCAAACCAATCATAAAAATTAGACCTGAAGAATTCGGGTTTCTTGTCTGATGGACTGCGTACAGTATCTTCCTTCCTTGCCGAATGTTGGCAACATGAGAGGTCAGGCAAACAGAAGCAATAAACGAGGGCCAACAAAAGCCTAGAGCACTGAAGCCCCCGACAAAATCTTGGGACCTGGTAAGGCAAAAGTGCAATTAATTACGGCGGTCACGCGTAGGAGATGATTCTGACAAGTATTGTGGGCGCCATACTCGTCTGATCAGGAGACATTCGCTACCACTATCAGCATTTTTTCACATGGTGTCTCAAAATTAATTTAGCTGAGGATCCTTGAACAGTGAGGTTAGAACTGAATGGCGGAAACACTCGCGGCGGCCTTCTCCATGCTGATATGGACAACATTTTTGAACGATGGATGTCTAAAGATGGCCACTGTTACTCGGAGTGTCACAACTGAACCTGGTCTCGTTGATTAGAAAGAAGTCCGGGAGGCGAAGTGGTTGCATTTTTCTCGTCATGGAACGAGCGTTGAGTACAAACAGCAGTGATTGCTTGACGGACTGGTAGACGGGAGAAGATAAGTCGCAGTTCAGAATTTCTGCATTGTTACCGGAGTGAAAGTTGTTCCCAGGGAGGGGCTCACGGCAGTACCGCCTTGTGGCCGGCTTGATCCTGCTCCTGAGGTGAAGTTGTGTGGGATTCTGTACCAACCACTGGTTGTATTGAAGTGGCATAGGGTTTGTAGGCGCCACTGTGCAATGAATGACCACAAAGTCCTAGGTGATACACTCTAGTTGCAGTAACCCCGGAGAGGCAAGAGTAAAGACGTGGGATATCACGACGCGGAAATGTTATAGGTAAGTGTTCGAAAGGGTTTAAAGAAGAAGGGTAAATTGGCAGAGCGATTTGCTTTAGCTTAAAGTAAGTGGCCCCCGGTGGAGATGGGACCCAGATTCCCCCAACGATGATAAGCGTGGGTATCAGAACTGTAGAATTTATCAGCAGCGAAATGACAGAGATGGGCAGGGTGGAGATTCTGATGTGGGAACCACTCTCTCATAGAGCAAACATCATGCAATAAATAGATAATTAGTGAAAGGCAAGGGGACTCTTAAGTGATTCGAGGGGGTTATGGTGTATTTTGGATGTCATATGGCGAATTTCGGTGGAATGCTGATAGGCAGATATGCGGAGGTTGAGGGCTCATTAGGGGCGGGAGAACTGCAGTCAGGGCAGATGGCGGCACATTAGGTAAAGCGACCTTGGTTCTTGAGGGCCTCAACCACCAAACTAAGGTTAATAAGACGAAAATGAGCAGGTTTTGTCTGTAGCCAATAACATGAGCACATCTTTCGAATAGCAACGCAGTAAACGAATGTGAAAGGTCTTGCTGTGCAGACAGTCAGAACATTTGAAGTAGATGTTAAACACAAGTGTAGAAAGGCAAGTTGATGTTGCAATATTTTTGAGTTACGAATGAGTTATTTCAGTTATTGTAAATTCAGAGTACGCGCATTGGCACTAACTGTCCATCTCCTCAAGGTTGAGGTGTGCATTTTACCGCCTCCTTTTTACAAAAACATTGCGGGTGCAATGGCAAGCCTGCCGATGACGGCAACTCTTATACACCTGCATGCCAGTTCCCATGCGCACTGCTTGGGAAAATCCGGAATGCCTGTTTGTCCCCCTGGATTGCTTGTGCCTCGTGACACTTGGGCGAGACTGGAAAATCCGGGAAGTTTTAATTTATTTGCAGATTATTTTTGCTCGATCTGGCACTGCACGTGTTGCTTCGAATTTTGAAAAGAAAGCGACTTTTGGAGAATGCAAAGCTGCGTACGTCAGCATGTAAGGCTGCCCAGGGTCTTCAGGGAATGAAAGCCAAAATGTTTTCCTGTGAAGCTGAAGCAAACTGGACGGAAGAAAACTGAGTCTTGCTTGTCACACCTTGCGAAAGTGGTAGGTGTCCCGCGAGAACGTCGTGATAGTCTCAATCAGTAGTGATTGGGCCTGCTGGGGACGATGCAAGGAAGACTTACGAGATAGCTAATTAGATCGTTTTACGCGGCTCGTCCGAATCTACTGTTAGTTGGAGAGCGTGACCGATCGGACTTCCTTAGGCAAACTTACATCCCCAAATTTTCATGTCTTGTTCTATTCAGGCAAGCTGACTACGGTTACTATATTTGGTTCCCTGTATTATCCGAACTTGGAGAAAATCGGTCACTCGCCTTAATTGAAAACCCGCATCTCTGGGCAAAATTGTAGCCCGATGGTAGATTCATAGCGGGTTTTTATAAAAGCTCAGCCATTGTCTTGTTTACGGAGAACAGGACATTGCTATCGGTGCAAATCTGTGATCTAGTCACCAAGGATTCGGGGTTTTGAAGATTCATTACTTGCATTGCGCCTTTTGCATCTCGTCTGAACAACTTTCACCCTAAGAAGGAGGAGACCCTACATAACTGTTCAAAATATTTCCCTGATGGATCACCGGCCCTTCTTTCGAGCATGTTATCTGAGATTTGGGACCTTCATTACGCTTTCGTCCGGCCATCAATTCCACTTTCCTGTGATCTATCCATGAAAGCCTAAAGCTGAGCGACGCTTGCCGGTAATCTCATTCATAGATCTTTCATGCGGATAGCAAATAACAACTTGTAGACCATTCACGTGAACTTTGTTCATTCGGCCATGCCGCACTGATGGGCCTAGTCTGAAATCATAAAAAATGGTTCATTAGAGCCCACAAAACTCGTTTCGGATTCACACGCGTGTTTGATACATCATCCTGTTAGACCCCAGCCTCTAACCTCTTGATTTGAGATGCATCAGAGGTCGTCCCATTCTGATGCGGCATCACGGCAATAAGGGCGATGCCTGGCCCTCGCTCTCCTTTGCAACTAAAAGCGACCCCTGGAAATGTTTTCAAATAGAAGACTCGGAGGTTATTGACAGCGGGTTTTTCTATTCACTAGATGGCATCTGGGGATCACAATTTTTGGGGACGTGACAACAAAAGCGGGTGAATCTAAATTTAATAAGAAAAGACATGTCTCAGTGCGTCAAAAGGTAACCTCGAATGTCCAGCTGATGCTGAGTAGAACAGAGTCATGTAGATGGAAAAATTTTGCCTGAATTCACTCACCGCTTAGCAGACATTAACTCTGTGACTGTCAAAATTGAACCCTTCTGGCTTGAGGTCAGTAGCTGTTGACTGCTCTTTGGTGGCTTGTCTTGAACCAGGGGGTCGGGGCCCGTAGGAGGAGGGCAGTTACATGAGAAATGGATATAAAACTTTCGGCTGAGGGGCTCTAGTTTTGTCGGATTACAACTGGGCTTAGGAGAGTGGGTGGTGTTACTACTCTGGGAGTGTGAGTGCAAGGTGGGTGATAGAGTATTCAAGGTCCCATGAGGATCTTCAGGGCCATCGGGTAACCTTACCTTAACCGCGCTACGCCGTCCCTTTTCGTGAGTTGTTATCCTGGGGATTTTTGGTTACTGGTATGTTATTTTGACATTATTTGCTGAGTTGCAATCGTTTTCCTGGACAGAAAAATTGGCTTAATATTTTCTGAATATTGAAATTTGAATTAATCGCAGTTTAATCATTTTGTCAACTTTTGCCTAAGCTTAAACCGTCAAATTCCCAGCCGTGACCTGACCCCAGTGTAAATAGTTTTGTTATGTAGCACAGTATCAATCGGCTTGCTTAACTGTTTTCGAGAGTAGATACACTTGTCGGCTTGTTTGCTCATATATCCATCCACACGTTTCCAAATCTCTCGACACCATCCTGCCGTCCAGACGTATCTTGTGATTCACGGTGTTCTGTTTTATTACGGAATATTATATATTCTTTATTTTAGCAAGTGATTTACCGGCTGTTGTCTGTCGTACGGTATTATTTGTCTCTTAATCTACCTTCAGTCCCATTTTGTGGACGCAAAAGTTGTTCTTCACCGTCGATGATCTTTTAGCTTCGTGAAGTATTCACAAGTTGTGCTGCTTTAAAGTAATTCTTCGCATATTTCTCCCAAGATATGCGCCAAAACGAATACATACAGTACTCCGTTATCACTTTATTGAGAGCGACTATAATTGCCCATTATTCACAAGTTTACCTGGATTTTCCCCAAAATCCCTAAACATCCGTACAAAAGCAGAGTGCTCCGTGTTTCAACTCAGCAAGCCAAACGTGCCAATGACGGTTTTGGTGCAACTACCACTACAGAATGCCTCAAATTTGGTCCTCGTTTGGGAACAATGATCCGATGCTCCGTAATAATTGATGACCTGGCGGTTGAAGTGCATGACAGAGCGTAGATTTTTGAAAGGAAATTATTCAGTTTAATGAGCCAAGTTAACAATCTGAAGCGCACTTCCTCAAGGCTTGCACTGCTTCTACATCTCATCGATTCTGAAACTCGGCTGGATAAGCATGGCCCGGTGGCCGCTGGCAACTTTCTGGATGTGCTGGCCCCTAAAACATCGAGTATAGTGGATAGGCCATGTAAAGCCATTGCTTTCAACCTACTGATAGTCTTCCCATGAAGGGCCTTGGAGAAACTCGGCCGCTAGTAGCATGGCCTACATACCATGTCTAATGACGAGGTTGCGGATATGGGCCAAATGTCGGAATACTGCCCTCGCGCTGAAGTTTCAGGCAAGAATTCCGGCGCTTATTCATCAGAACTCAAAGCATTACTGCTGCAACTATAACTTTTAAAAACAGAAACATGTAACTATAGACAAAACACCCCATCAGAGGGAAATTGTTGTCCACACTTCACACGACTCCAGTCATACGCATCCGGGTTCCAAGTTTCCACCAGCAAACAATGCACTGCCCGTTACAGCGTAGTCAGCTCTTGAAAAGGGCGTTGTATCTCCAAAAGACTCGCCCATTAGTCGGCCTAACAGGACTCCATTATTGCCAATATCGTCCACGGGTTCACACCCCACTTTTATAGATCCGAACTGATCGGGCTTGCCCCTCACATTTCAGCCTCCGTTGAAACGTTCTCACCCGAGCATCCCCAGCTCAACGTCAAATTCTTCTGTCAGGCTCAAACATCCGTCCTCCCGCCCCCACTCTACATTAGGGTTGTCACAGTCAGCTACACTGCTCCATCGTCACACTCCACCTTGCCCCCAAACGCTGTAGGCTCCCAAACGACTAGCAGTGCCCTTGATACCAAGGTAAGAGGCTTTTTTGTAACGGGCGACTTTGCGACCCTCCTCAATAGAACGAGTCCAAGTAAGATACGTAACCCTCTTCCATCTCGCAAGATCCTCGCCAAGCCCGTAAATAATAGATTAGTGCTATGTCCCGTCCCTTGAAATCTGTCGAGGTTCACGGTGCTACCCCTCAGAAGGTGCGGTTAACTCAGTTAGACCTCAACCTCTTCTTTTTAGCCCCATTAAAGATCCTCGCAGCCTTGGAAATCACCCCTCGCTACCGTTTCCAAAGAGATTTCCTAATCATTACAACGTCCACCACGGCCGCAGCCACAGAAATGCAACCGAGTTCTCTATTACGGGTCCGTTGACTGTTCCCCCAAACGCATGCATAAAACGCAAGAGATTCTTGAGAAGACTATCCCGGACTGATCATCTTCAGGCATCAAATACAATGCCTAAGCCGACCAGTCTACACTATATGTCCCACTCTCCCAGACCAAATCTGGAGGCTTACAATCAGCTAAAGTTTAGGTCCTCCAACATCCCAACACCTACAGATTTACTCCAAACGCCCTTCAGATATCCTGTTTTTCCTAACCTAATTAGCGTTATACAGCCTCTCAACTCCCCAATAAACGCATGCTGCTTAACGGTTATACCAGCATGCAGGTTGGAGCCTACCCTAGCTTATGGCTAAGAAATAACAGGACATAGACACTTAACGGCCCCACCATTGACATTCAATCTTCTTTGCCTGTCTCACGACGAATCTTTATCCCAAATCAAACATTACATCTCTGATGGCGCCAACTCCAGTTATCAACATTCACGCGGTAATGCTACTGATCCGTTCTAACTGTTACTAGGGAAAGCTTGCTCGTTGTTAAATAAGGTGGAAGCTGCACCTGCTGGTATACGCATACTAATATTATTTCACTCATATCGCTGAGACATAGCTGACCGACGATACTCCCGAAAGATTCATTAGTAGTATTAGTCACACTGCTTTTAGGAAAGACGGTAAATAATCTCGGTGGATGCTGTCTCATATACACAAGGGACACCCTTCCAGCCTCATGGTACAGCCCCTTTACCTTTAATAATCCGGCGGATTCTGTATGGCTGACTGCGGCTACCGGGCTTCAGGACTCACAGATCTGTTGCATCTACCGTCCACGCATGCGAATCATTTAGTTCTTACCACTAATTAGTGAACTTAACGCTGCTGCGACCTTCTATGTCCTAAGCTGGTGGCGGGAGACTTCAACGTGCCTGAGATTTGTTGGTCTTATTTCCCCTCCCCAAATTACCTTTCAGCGTTTGTTTTCAGTGTGCGACCGGGTGGTGGACACAGCTTGTTGCATTACCCACAAGGGCCGACAGCATCCTCGATTTCATCTTCACAACTGGCCTATCCCAGGTGCGTACGTCCATAGACAACAAACTATTCTGATGTGATCATTCCCAGATTGCCTGTAGGTATTTATTTTTGACATCCGCTATTTCCTCCTCAGCTTCCGCAACACTATACCTTAGAGTCTCATGCGACCATAAATCGCAGTCAAAATTGGGACCGTTTCCTCCTACCGTTGAATCCCAAATCGGCCGTCAAACAATTTTAAGGAACTCGAGATGAGTGCCTTGATTAAATCACTCCAACCCAGTGTGGCACAGGCCTAAAGGGGTTGAGCACCCTGAACTACCGTACAAAGGTATTCTTTGATCCAAAGAAAATTCAAACGAACAAAAAGTTTGATCTGATATTGCAGATGATCCGTCTGTCAGTAAAGAGATCTTGTGAAACGGTCTATTCAGTTTTGAACTTTGACTCCCATACGCTTGCCCTGCGCAATGTGACTGTACCTTCAGACATAATTCCCGAGTAATCGAATGCTGCACTCATCCTCTTATCCCTTTTGATTTCTGTTACCTGAGTTACCTCTGCCTCTTCCCTTTACAAGTTTGACCTCGCCTTGCGCGTGTCTCTTGCAAATTGAGAAGTTTGCATTGCTAGTATTACTTTTACTTTTTGATTTTCTTCAAAAGACGAAGGAGTTTCAGGCGTTGCACTCTGCCAACACGTTTGCAGCATGGAAGAACCTACTGAGAACTAAAACTCCCTACACTTTACACACATCACACTTTTCGTATCCGGGCGCCTATACACAAATGACTCTTCACGGATATCAGAGTTGTTCAGTGATTATTTTCCTACTTTACGACAGCCGACGACAACAACATTACACCGGATACCCCCCAGTCTCCACTTTATCCCCTTCATAGTTCTTATCCCACCCAAGTGATAGTAAACTACTGTATTTAAAAATAAGACCGTCTTTTCACTTTGTACCGGGCAACCTTCCACCAGCTTTCTTCAAATTTTTGGGGTGCAGTTATCTCTACAATGTTGCCTGATACATTTAATCTTTCCTTAAGTAGTTTTACGTCCCCACCAGTGGAAAGCTTCTGACTTGGCCCCAATTCACAAAAATGGCTCCAAGCAGGGATCACCGAATTACAAGCCCATCAGCCGCACCCCAGTTGTCTCGCGTATTATGGAAGAAACAATGAAAAGTACTTTGGCAACTTACTTATTAGACCATTGCTCCACTAACTCCGGTCAACATTTTATCCTTCAGATCAAATCGTGTTCGACCTGTATGGCCAGTTTCGTAAACATGGTATCGAAGGCTGCCAACGAAGGGAAGTCGGTAATTGTGATTGTCTTAGATACGACGAAGGCTTTTGAGCGCGTGCCCCGTCGTACACTTCCCATGAAAGTTAAAAGCTACGGCATAACAACCCCATGATGGGTTCGTTCCATTCGACCTCCAGAATACAGGCAGTGAGCGCAAGTGGAACTCTGCTAAAGCTTCATCCGAATACTAATGGGATTTTTTAAGAAAGCTCACAGGTCCACTGTAATTCTGTTGTATATTAACTACATTTCTCATGTCATCAGGCGTGGTATTCTTTTGTCTGCAGGAGATTTAAAAGTTTTATACACGGTCCACCGAAGTGACCTCAACACTATGCTGGATAGTGCGAAAATTATTTATTGTCGCTTCATTCATAGTGCACAGCTAGGGTTTTGAAATTCTCGGTCCACAGAAGCAGCGTACTGGAGTACAAATGCTACATTCCTACAGAAATATTTAAAATTAATAAAGAAGTCATTCCTTCTCGTCACAAAGTCAGAGACTTGGGTTTGCACCAATGCAACACAATGAATTTCTCCAAAAACACAGCGATTGAAGTTCCAGGGATTAGGAGACCAGTTGGGTTCGTGCACAGAAGAGTTAGAACCCTGGAGAGCAAGCTGTTAACATATAACGCACATATAAGACCTATCCTAGATTACTACTCCATCGTGTGTTCCAACATGCGACAGAGCGACAGACTCAAGTTTGGAAGTGTTCAGCGAACATTTAAAAGCCGACGCCTGGGCTATCCTTCATAACTAAACTACAGGGGACCTTGAACAAGTCCATACCTTGAGCCCTTACGGCTGCGCTGAGTTCAAATTAACCTCCCCTTTTTAACAATATCATCGGTGAAAATATGTGCGTCTCCGCACTCCAAGTGAGGAATAACTCATCCTATGGTTTGCGATACGCTGAGTTCTTTTATCATTTCCCACAACGAAGATAGCACTTATAGAAATCATTAAATATTTCTCCCTATAGAACAGACTACCCCAACAAATGAGGATGGTGTCTCCTTCTCCGGATACGCTGAAAAATGAAATTAGTATGACAATAACATAAAATTCATTAGGGCTGCACGATCCTTACGCCGTAATGTAGACAGCTTATAAGTCGAGCCCGGTGTACAGACTGAATATAAGGCTCGAAGTCTTATCTCAAGCAAATCAACAAGGTCTGGCTATTTTTATTCTCAATAGTTCCCACAAGTACATAGTATTTTAGGTATAGGCAGAAAACCCAATAAGTGAAACAATATAAACGCAATGTCTCACGCAACATTCAACTTCTTTTAATATTTATGCAGCTAGGCATGTAAATAGACAAGCAATCATATCAGATTCTCACCTACTCCGAGATAAAAATTTAATATCCTTACCTAAACCCTTTCTCCTGAATGCATGTAAAAATTAACCCATTCCAATTGCGACTTTTGGCACTATTTATTGCCTCATTTTACATAACATTTATCACTTCTTGTTCTTAACGTTGCAAGCACCGTAAACCTCAGCTGGAATACCTCCAGACTGCTATTTTTCCTGTTCACCATTCTAGATTTGCGCGTTTGCACACTTTTCCCCCAAAAGAGTTCACTTTAGGGCTTCTGATCTCATCCTTGCACATCTGAACATCGTGCGAGCAAACTGACACACACCAGGACGGAATAATACGATTTTTTCCACCGGTCGCGATTAAGTGAAGTTGGTATTCTGCGCGACTCACCAACAGAAACTGCTGAATCCGTTAAAAATCTGAGTATAAATGGACACCACATAGCCCGACCTACAGGCTTACAACCCGTGAGGTAAACATCTCTGGGGAGCATAAAATGGCGTTCAAAAAACAAAGGTGAAGCTGATGATCGTTGGTATGCTCTGATTATGTCTATTCGAACCTAACAGGACAATGACGATGTATTGCTATAAGAACGTTTCCAAAATGATGCTGCGTCAGCCATTAGAGGAGTTTTAATCGCGTGGTTGCAAGACATGAAAAGATATATCCGGAGGTCATCAGCACCGGTAATACACACCACTCATGAAAGGGGAAGAAAACCTCGTTGGAGAACCTGACTCAGAAAACAAAGGAAGTTGAGCGGTAACAGTAAGCCTGATGTAGCTCAGTTTCGGCTGTCTAAAAATACATTTTTCTTCTCATTTGCCATCCTTCTGCATATTTGTGCCCACTAGGACATTGGCGGATTTACTCGGGGTAAGTGAGGATTCGTTCGACTCCACACTTTGCCATCCATTCAAAAATGCAAAATAGAGCTTTTCTCGCTAAACGTATATAAACGCGTAAGTGCATCCCAACTTACTATTTTGTCCTTCCCATTTCAGTAGATCATACATAAGCATATACTGATCCCTTGCAAAACTTTCAAACCAACGAAAACAAGAGTAGCGGGGTTTCGTCTCGTTCGATTGCTCACCGGAAATAAAAATCTCGTGCATTTCGCACTTCAAATGAGAATAAAGTTATTCATTTATGCATGCTATTTCTTTTGACCTCACAATGGAGTCAGACAGCTGGCGGATGGGGTGAGCAGGCCATAAACGTGTACCCGCACGAGCAAATCATACATCGGGGTATGTCCAGTATTTAGGCTCACTAGGGGTGACCCATTTCTTGCTTTCGCACTGGATTTGCTGTCCACGTAACCCCAACTTCATTGGACGCATGACAAGCAAAGTCTCTGCCCCGGGAAGAAGCTCAGAACCATCTGCCCATCTACTGATATAAGGTGTTGCACTCCAATTGCACAGGAAACTTTGTGCAACATGTCAGTTCTCTATGACCCCAAATGCAGATATTACATAGGTTTTCATTGGACAAAAATGACCATTTTATATGCAAGAGCACAGAATGTGCTAGCAGGGTCAAAGCACACAAGTCCGCTAAATTACGCAGCTTTACTGTCGGACCTGCGCGATAGCGGCCAACATGCCCACCACGTTGACAGCAAGTTTTCACGAAAAAACTGACACATAAATTCCTATTTCAGATGCCGCCACCGTTAACTACCGCAAGCGTCACCTCCAATTTTCCCTTCGATGACAGGAGCTATTGGTATACTAGTAATCGCCAACCACTAGGGCCCCAAGGTTAAAAGAATGAAGAAAGCAACCCATTTTTTTATTTCACACTGGGTTGTCAACGTCGGGTATATTTTTCAACGCAAACAACATTGATTGTCAGTCTCCTCCCCACTGCTAGCTACGTTTCAATTCTTCATGTTCTCAAACAATGGTTTGCCATAATTCGTCATCATTTTTCCTCTTCTCTCCGCCTTTCCGAAAGGCTTTTAATTATTTTAATGGCTCCACGATCCAGGGAAAAACTACCTACTTCCTTTTGCATCCGAGTTTTAATACCAGGTATTTGTCGGCCGTACGTACTGTCTCTTCTAGCTGCTTCGGTTTGCTTTGACAATTTTCCACCAGCACTCACGTTCTTTGGTAAGTTAATTCATCGCAGTTCAACATTCCTACCAATTTTTTTAACTCGTCAGATCCAACTAGTGCGGACGCGTATTGGCACTCGCCGCCATCCTCCAGTCACGGGTACAGTTCCAGTCGGATTGCAGGACCATACGGCGAGATGCCTGATTTTCCAGGTTCTTGCACCGAGAGGTCCTTGACAAAAGGAGGGTGAAATCCCTTCAAAATTGCCTGAACATTTGTTATAACCATGAATTTCTGCATCCACCGTCGCTCGATCCAGGGCCCGAAGCTTTCCGCCCACCGCGGTGACTCTCGTACTCGTCAAAATGATTTCGCGCTTGTGTGATACGGCTTGCTCTAACTCCAAATGTTACCTACTCGGCTTGCAATGACAGTTCGGTATAGGTCCAGCGCTCCAGCGCCATCCATTTTTAGAGCTGGTTGATCAAGCAGGTGAGTTGTTGCACACTAATTAGTGGGTTCCAACTTCCATGGCTAACGTCCTGCCGTCTGGACCAAGCAATATCTTTTGTGGTGCTTCATGAGCATCGCATTAGCCACCTTAACCAAACGTTTCGTTCGTCACAGCGCCAGTTATTCCTACCAAAAATAGCCCACTGGTCTCTAATATTCTAGGTCCAAATCCGTTTGAGCGAGTCAGGCTTCTGTCTCATTTAAAGTCTGATAATAAGTTGAGGACGTTTCGCCCTCAATGCCACCAATCATTCGATTTACCGGCGACAAACTGTCTGTTTCCCAGAATGCCAGCTATCCAGACGGAAAAGTTGAAGGGAACTAGCTACTAGATTTTTTACTTATTGTTTTACCCCCATACTCACGTTTGACGATCGATTTTCACATCAGAATTGCTGCGGTCCTCCGCCACGGTTTCCTCCGGCTTCAATCTGCGCAAGCATAGTTTGCCATCTTTCAGTTTCCAACCTGTTCGCTAATGCTCTGCCCCGACGTGGCCGCCTCTATGCCGAGAGACGGACCGATGATGCGCCGGCAGCTCGAAGCTTGGGAGTACCGCTAATGAGAAGCTACAGGATGCCACCTCGGCCCAGAGAGGCTGAGCTTTCAATATGACTACGTCCTTGGGTCTCAGGATGCCAAATTGGGCCCTGCCCCCGCGGTGCATTTCACTGGTGCGCGTAATTACCTCGTTCACCATAGAATGCCATTCTTGTTTTTCCCCTAATTTTGTCCTCACTTGTGAACGTAATTTATCCATGGAAAATGTAATACCTGTGGCGTTCGACCATGCAACACAACAAGCTTCTTGAGTTTTTAGAGAAATACAGGTCTATCTATATGTCGTGACATTCGGGAATGGAGGAATGCGGGGCTAAAGGCTGTAGACTGTCGATGCAACTGGATCTATTCCCTGTCTGCGAGATGCCTCCGTTGCAGTGGAATTTCGTAGGTGGATATTATACTCCTTGTAAGTGGACTGTTTCTGCCAACAATTGATCGGTTGCTGACAAGCTCTCTGGCAGTAGGTGCCGCTAAAATTATGAAAATTAGAGGCAATCGTTGTTTTGCGACTTCTTTCTGAACCTAATGGAAGTATCTCTGTGATAAACGAAGTCACGGGCGCTAAGAAAGCGCAACTTAAACATAACAAGGGGAGGGCGATTGAAAGCATGAAACACAGAGGCGTTTTTGTCCGCTGGTAAACATTTTTAGATTATGGTGGTGATTGAGCCCAACAATGCGACATGTGGAAATGAGGCTTTGGGAGGTGGGGTAACTCGAGGGTTCCATGAAATTGATCACGGGGATAAGCGCAAAGTTGAGTCTTCCATGAATGACCTTCCTTTGGTGAGTTTTTACCATCTGCTGAAATTTGACTTTTTTATGTACACCGTCTGATATATGCTTACGGAGATCACGAAAAATGGGGTGGTTCCTTTGGGGGTGTAATGTGTTAGTACCGTTTGTTTTCGACTGCCGGGTGGATCGTTTCCTTGCACGAAACGCTGCTTGACTGACGACTGATTTACGGAAGCTTTATTGATGAGCAGCTTAGATTAGGATATAGAACGTACTTGTGGCAAAGGAGAGACTCAACTCCCGACTGGGATTCGCTTTCCGTATGGAAACTGTGACTGACCTCACAGGGTACTGGGCCGTACTTGAAAGCGAACTAATTATTTTTCCAAATGTAACAGAGGTTTATACTATATATCACAGGGATTTGTGGCCGATCGCGACGTTTCCTAATGCGCTTTGGTAGAAATTAGGTTCTGTATTTGGCAGAAGCGAGCGCAAAAATGCTAAATTGGATAGAGTGGTTAACGATAACACTTATTGTGTTATGCACTTGATGCTGAAGAATATTCAAAGCTAATAATCGCACATATAAGGCAATTAAAAGTTTTGGTCGTCGGAACGAAATGACCGAGGAGAAGCGCCGTTGAACGGCATTTATCTAGGGCGGGCGATATGTAATGAAGTTGATAAAAAGGGGCACAGGACATGAAGTAGATTGATCGTTAACCAAAAAAGCCCAATATATGAAAATCTAAATCAGGGCTACGGTAGGTCGATATATAGATCATTTATCCTGACGCTCTTTGCTTTGGGTTCAAGCTGCGCATTGCAAAGGCAAAAGCGTCAAAAGCACAGTGGAAAACATTGGAAAACAGAAGGTACAGGGCAACAAATTTTCAACCACTGGATGACTCGGAGAGTTTCTTGTATAGCTTATGGTGCAAACTGACTAAGTTAAGCGTTATTGTATGGACTTATGTTACAATGAAGATATATGTCACTGAATCTGAATACGTCCTTAGATATTCTGGAATAATTTCTGCATACTCTTAGCTAGATAAGCAAGACGGCAAGGCTAAATTGGACACAAATTGTCTCTAGCTTTTGCTTTGTCAGGTAAGTTATGGAGGCAACGTTTGGAAGCTAATAATCGCGGATGGATTTGAAATCGTTAATTTCAATCACTTGACAGTAGCAGCCAGTAAGCAGTTTTGAAGTAGAGCAGTCTCTATATAAGGGACGAAAAACCCTGAGTTAACGTGGTCTAACTCGACACCAGACACCCATCGGACGCCGTATTAAATGAAGAAGGCTCTAAAAAGGGAAAACCGGGAACGCTGTAACGGTATGGCTTAATCTTGCAACTCAGCAGGAAAATATACAGAGGAAGACATACTCGGACTGGTATTCGAAATGGATTTTAGGAGGAAAGTATTTTGGAGATAGTCGTGCCATCAAAAATATCTTGTATAAGCAGGAACTAGTGAAGAACAGGAAGCTAGGTGGTGATAGGTAGGCGAATGGTCCCGGGGAAGAGTCAAATATTTCTTCGGCAAAACCGCAATGCTAGCTGAGAAATTTATTATCAGGCGGTAATTCAACGAAAAGATGGTGCTTCGCTGTTACCCCTAGCTCTACGAAGCTTAGAAAGTTGTGAAGATTTATTTGAATACCTCCGTGTTTTATGTTCTGTTTACGCACTTGACCCTCCATAATACAAATCAGGAGGTTGGACGTCCTGCTCAAACGAGCTAGGAAAGTCCCGTGCTAGCGAAGGCCCTTCGTTCGTGGACAAAATATTTTTGTCCTCTTGTTGACAGAATTTTGAGTAAGAAAAACCTTGAAAGGTAGACGGTGGGGTTCAAGTAAAAGAGGCGCTGCAAACTGCGGATCCGCTCAGAGAACGCAGTGGCTCCAATTCATGCCGAAAATAATTAGGGGTGATTTCCAAGTCAGCTTAGGACAGTGGATTCTCTTGATAAGCAAAGAGGGTGAGATGGACATCGCCAAGAACAATTTTATGGTCAATTCCTGCTAACTTGCGATTAACCTGGATAGATTTACCAAAGGTACCAACAGTAAATATCGGGATGGGTATGTTAAAATTCATGTTTAGGGGTTCACACGTTGCAACCTTGTACCTAGGCGGACAAGAGAAACAAATTTCCCCATGTGGACGCGGCGGTAAGGTCGGTCCAACATATTCTAAGTGTGTTAAAGTCGCCGATTTCAATCTTCGAGGAAGATTGGCCTGATGCAAGTTAGTCAAACAATGAATTCGAGTGGTTTATTTAGGTTTCTTGGCGCTTGGAGGCTTAAAAGTGCAGACAACATATACAAGATAGGTTGATATGTTTACCTTAAACCAAAGGGAGCCTTTCAGAGAGCTTAAATTGGGGTTTCTGAAAGTAGAAAAGTTATACTTTTGATTAAAGAATGCCTTCCGACTCTACGTGCCACAAAGGCTTTACATCTAGCTAATGAAACATCACATATGGGCCTACATTCTGCAGTGAGATGAATCTCCAAGTCGCTCAATGGGGGAAAATTCCTTCTGAGAGATTGTTTGCGCAAAGATGATCTAGAATTAACTACAGCAAGCAATAAACTTTTCATCGGCTGTAGTCGCATACCGGTTTTGCAAAATGTACTTAACAGAGGATGAGGTTAATTTGTCTGGCGCCAATGGATTTGAGGGCGGCTGGGCAAACAATACTCTATGTACAGACAACTGCCGGGCTGGTAATAAGGGTTGGGCTGGACACTCATTGCTGAGGTGCAGACGTTTCCCCGGATACTCCCCTTGTGTTTAATTGAGGTGCTGTCACAGCTGGTGACTAGCACTACCATTTAGGCCAAAGGAGCGGATTAATGGGCGTGAAACACATTTAAAAACCAAAATAGCTCTTGAATGCAAGATATTGGAAAAGGTTAAGTGTTGGGAATGAAGCCATGTCCCCCCGAATCTTTTATAAGGACTCCATTTTTGTTATTATCTTTTCCTGAGACTGCATCGTTTTCTTGTTTTCCCGCTGCCTTCGGTTTCATCTTTAATTAAAATTATCACCATGCTCTACAATGCTGCACGCTGATTGGTCAGTTTTATATTTTTCGCATTAATTCTCAAGGTCGGACGCCCGATCTGGCATAAGACTATATAAGTGGTGATGACCAGAGTTTAAAAACATTGCTGCTGCGGCTTAATTTCTTGGCCGCCGTGCTATGTGCCTATACACGCTACACATTGGGCTCTGTCTTTTGTGTTCAGCTAGCCTGAATCCTGCGTGTCGTACACTGTGGTTCCAGGATCAGGCTATCCGTTGTGCCACTACGGGCCACTGTTGCCCTCTGTGTATTCAGTCAGCTTTGTGTTCAATTTGTGATTATATTCATATCATCAGAGGACTCAGACTTTTGTTGTGTCCGTGTTGTGCCTCCACGAATGCACAACATCCGGACATCGCGTTCGAAAGCTTTTTTGCTTGAGGAGTGTTGAAGGCATGTAATAGGGAGGTAGGGGATAATAGGGACTGACAAATGGGTGCGTGCTACAGGTTTATTAAGAAAAGGGATCCGGAGAGTGAACGGGATGATCATGGGCTTCAAGCAATATTGATTAGGAGGGAGAACTAAAACTGGCCCCCAAACCCAGAGGGCCACCGAGTCATAGAGGCCGGCCTAACTGTGGTTAAAGTGGCTAAGAAAAATCGCCAATAAAAGGCTAGGGTTAATTCTGAGTTGCCTATTGATGATTATTAAAAGGAGCGGATAGTATGTGGCTCGGAATGACAGTGAGTAGCGATATAAGGCTTGCGGTCACCATCTAGAGGTGATCTGGATTCAGTTTGGTCCGCGCTGCTCCCCCCAAAACGACTATTTTTGTTCATTTTACAAACGCTGGCTGGCGCATGCATCACTTAATCACCCAAAACAGCTTGGGGACAAACTGTAACTATTTCAGGAGTCATCGGTATGTGCCACGGTAACAGCGCGTTTTGTGGGTTGTTAGTCATGTCCATTGGAAATTATTTTGTTCTTGGCCTAGAAATTACCTCAAATTTATTTCCGTTTGCTAGTGAGGTGACATTACTGCGGGTTTCTAATAATTGTTTATAGGATTCTTGCGGGGAAAAAATAGCTAGCGTCGTTGGGTGCGAAGCATTTAAAAGGTGGGTCCATGCAAATTGTCCAGGGCTGCAAAACAAGCACCGCAAACGATTTCCGTAAATGCGGGACGTGGACGGTTAAGATCCGAATGCAATTAATCTACCAGGAATAGATTACTAGAATGCATTAGTCGTAAACTTCAATAATAACTCCGCGAGCCCGAAAACGCGCGGGAAAGGAGAAACGACAGCATAGCATGCCCCACGCGGAGATAGCCAATGCATCAAACGCTAACATCGAATCCAGGACGTCGAGGCCCCAAAGAAGGTGCAGAGAGTTGGAATTGTACGCCAGCTCCCGCAATCCCAGCGCTCGTGGAAAAGAAAAGGAATCTAGTGAAAACGAGACAAGCATGAAAATCTCAGGCGAAAACGTACAAACGGCAGCATCAGAAGCCAAAAACCGGTCTTGGAGCCATCCCATTCAAGTCAGAAGGGGCTTATAAATTTGGGGAAAGACAGGTGCGGATGGCCGCCAGGAGAGACAACTTACTGGTCTTTAGTAGGAAGAAACTGGTCATCAAAGAATCCACGGCCTTGGGGAATTCGGAATATTTGGGAGTAAGGAGGACCTTACTATTCGCATGGTTGAACCTTAATACAGTGCTAAGGAGGAGCATCACAGTTGGGGTATGGAAGCAACCCAAGCCATCCTCTGGACCCGCAGTGGCAAGACCGCTACTGGCAATATCCCGGGACAGGTTTCGAGCACCCATGTATCTCAGGTGGTTTCTTACTTGGAGTTGTGCTTCAGGCGGAGTACCCGGAGAGGTGTCAAGCTTGCTGTGTGAATTTTCACATGCCATAATGTCATGCACCACCTACATCGCGGTTATATTTCACTCCTTATCTTTTCTCCACCCCTGTAAACAGCTTATGGGCAATGCGCAGTCACCGTCCGACCCCCAAACCGAAACACAACCAATTCGCAGATTCGGCGATGCCGAATTATGAATCTGGTCAATATACATGCACAAACGAACCTCAAATATGTGACCGCAAGAACTCAAAACGAGTCCTGTCGCCGGTGTCCAGAAATAAGCTCGTATTTCGCGCGGGTCCCAAAGTGGTACATGTCAGACTCAAGCAGTGAGTCCGGACAAGTCAAATTTCCCAAACGTAAGCATGGCTAGGGTGAAGTAACGTTGTCATTTGCGCGCAGTGATCCCATGAATTCTGATACAAAGGCTGACTTCCAGAGTTTCCTCAACTCTGCTTTGCCCTTCAACGGTGTACCCGTTTCATCGATCCCGGCGCTGTGACCCCTAAGATAATTTGTACACTGCTGCACTAACAGCTCCGCTCCTGCCACCTGATGAATGAATGTCCTATTTCCCAGCACACCTTTGAAAACTATTAGTCCTTCATTGTCAGGGAGTGGTGAGTTTCTGGAGTCATGAGAGACCTTTATCCTGTCAGCCTAGCGGCGCTCCAAGGAGACCATTTACTATGCATATAATGGGAATCTAGTTTGCGGCTATACGTGTTCTATTGATTATTTTTGTCTGTTGAGAGGCCCATCAGGGACTTCGTGCGATCATCTCCATGTGAAGTGGTGGGTGAATACCGCCTTGGCCAGAATCTGGCCTCTGGCTGGGTCGTCCCGGGATATTGCCAGTAGCGGTCTTGCCACTGCGGGTCCAGAGGTTTGCTTGGGTTGCTTCCATACCCCAACTGTGATGCTCCTCCTTAGCACTGTATTAAGGTTCAACCATGCGAATAGTAAGGTCCTCCTTACTCCCAAATATTCCGAATTCCCCAAGGCCGTGGATTCTTTGATGACCAGTTTCTTCCTACTAAAGACCAGTAAGTTGTCTCTCCTGGCGGCCATCCGCACCTGTCTTTCCCCAAATTTATAAGCCCCTTCTGACTTGAATGGGATGGCTCCAAGACCGGTTTTTGGCTTCTGATGCTGCCGTTTGTACGTTTTCGCCTGCGATTTTCATGCTTGTCTCGTTTGGCCTAATGAAAGCCTTTTGCATATTATCGGAATTCTTGGACTTTCGGCAAGGCAGCGCTGATCTCAAATTAGAAGTTCTCCTTTGTGTTTTGCAGCAGCAGCACATTGGTCAGCTTATTCGAAATCTGACGTAATTTGGATTTCATGGTCGTTTATCTGCCTTATCTCTGAAATCGTTTGAGAGAACTGGAGCTCCTAGGGGATGGTAATTTGTGATTTTCAATCCCAAAGGAACAAAAGAAAAGGCAAAACTATGAAATACACATATGATACGGTTAACGGAAGGCATAGGCAGCAAATAATAATGGTTGTGCAGAGGTTTTGGGGTGAGAATATTGTCTAAGAGGCGACGCAATTTGCTCATATTCATGTATGCATGTTATCCAGTATGCATAGTTATACCTACCGGAATTCTGGGTAGAGTGAGTTTCAGTTGAAGGATTATCACAAACAGGCCGTCCTTGTGTGCGTTTGTGAAGCAGTCTGGGCTCCATGAAAGCAAACGGCTTTTCCCTGCGTCATGTGGTCCATCCCACGTCGTTGCCTGACACTTGTGAAATACCTCTGTCTGAAGCATCCCGTTTAGAGGACCCAACTACCTGCATGTCACATGCGAAGAACAAGCTGAGAGACTACAATTCTGTTGCTAATTCATTAACAAGCGATAAAAACAGCAATGGCCCGATTACGGATCCCTGGATTGCTTCAATATTGACCACCATTGCGTCCGACCTAGCTTCTTCGACTGAAATGTATGAAGTCCCACCGACCGCGAGTTCACCTGTCCACCCCAGTCGTCTTCGGCCTAAACCAAAGGCTTGCCAGTTATGCATCAAGGGGCGATGATTCACCGAGTCCAGCGCCTTACTGAAGTCGGGAAAACATAATACTACCTGGCTGTTTTCATCTGGTCTGTGAGTTGCTTTTTCTAAGAAGCATAAGATCGCTGTTTCATAAATCCATGCTAAGCGGGGCGTAGGGTGGCGAGCTGCGTCGGATGCAGATAAGTTTTCCCGATATTGCGTCCCCAGGATTTGCAGAGGACGCTCGTCAAGATCACCGGTCTGTAATTCCCCACATCCGATCGCAAGCTGCTCTCATAAATATGTGCAGCCGCATCCATTTTCCAATTCAGCGGCAGCTGTGGCATCGCTGACAGCAAAATCCTTCAAATTCCTATGGAGCACAAGACCCTGTATTAACTAGACATTGAGTGGCGGATTTTCGAACAACCGGGGCGTCCTGAGTGCTCTGATATGCTGACTACGTAACATCCCAAGCTGTCAAGCGCAGCCGGGTGGGAATTGGTATTTGGACGCTCCCCATGTAACTAACTCATTAGTTGTCACATTGAACTCGCATTAGAGCATTGAAGATAGAAAACAAAATGTGGTCCCAACACCCACCGCATAACATGCATTTAGTCGTGCGCGGTCCGTGATGTGTCTACCAGGCGTCACGATGACCTCAGCGACGGAGGAATCTGCGATTGCACTCACAGAGATTACCGCTCGGCCGCAGATAGGGAAGAAGACAAGCAGACTATGTCCATCGTAACCCAACTTGATACACACGAATCTGGTCGTCGCAACAGCTACGTTTCTGTATTCGGTCTAAATGAATCTACCTCGCCATCGCCAGCGGAGGGAAAGACGCATGAGAGGGCCATCGTCCAGCGTTTGGGTCATAGGATGACAACTCTAGAGGTACACCCAGTGGGTCTCAAACGTCTGCCAATGAGCAGAGACACGATGTTTGTCGGAAGTTCCAGGTAACTCACTGTAACACCAGAATTTCCTGAGAGCACGGAGGCTGCCGCCATCAATGTCAATATTCTAGGGTTTGTCTGATCATCCTGCCACATCACCCCAACACCACACATGGACAGCAAAATACTAAAGCGCTGTGGAAAGTGCAGTTCGATGCTCACATCGTTTTCGAGCATGGGGTACTGTAGCCGAGAGATGAAAATCAACAGCGCCCTTTTTCCGCGGCACAGAAAACTGGATATACATAGCCTCAAAATTTCCTGTCGAGGTGCTGGTGGTCTGTAGAACTGGCAAACTATCACGGGATTTTCACCTAATGTCCATTTCCTAGACAAAACTACCACGGGGTGCACTTATATCAGCCTCCATGTCAGAAAAAATATTGGCAAATTAGTAGATTTCAAAACATCGCAGGTATGAATGATAAACACTGCCGTAGCGACGCCTCATGTGGTGGAACCAGCTCCAATGGTTGTTTTTTTGGACAGCAAACCCATACCAGCAGATGTCATTTTGGGTTAAACGAAGTTAGAGGCCCAGATACACCGGGACTGACAGCCCTAGGTAAGGTAGACTTTCGTATCGCCAAACTCTAGACATTTAGATTGTAGGTGGATTTCATAGAAGTAAATCACTGGACAATCCGCCGTAGAATGACCACCTGCCAGTTCATTTCATGCGAAGGAAGCCCAAACGCGGAAACTCAAAGGCGGGCGAAGCATGCGTCTCCATCCATATCAACAGCCAGAGATTACGCATAAATCACTCAGATTCTAAACATGGCAGCTCAGTATAAAGCCCTGGTGAACGGCGTTACTGAGACCTGGGGGACTCGAAGCATCCCTGGTGCAACACGTCGCATTAAAGAAATTTTATCGTACAGTTGTATGGGGAATTTTGCGTAAAAAAATAATGTCGAGTTTCAGTCAAATCGTTAATAGAAAAATAAACCTAAGAGAAAATTTACAACCAACACCTTGTAAATGTGGGGAAAAAACTCATCGAGCAATAATCAGAGCATAATATGACAGGCTTCTCAGGGATTCGATTTAGACATGGTCAAGGTTAGACAGAATGAGTAGTAAATTTGGGACAGTGGAGTTCCCGTAGACATTGATTCTAGACGGTGGCGAACGAAAAGCGGACCATGTTGACGTATGAGAGCGCCTGTTTGAAAGGTCGTTGTCCAGAGGATGCGACAGATGTGAAAGAAATTTTTGAGCACATTTCTTACATACTGATAAATTTCCATTACAAAATTAGGGAAAATTCCGTTGGTGGCACGAAGGATTCATGGATAAAACTTGATAGCCCCGGGGAAGAAATTTAGTCTTGTCTAAATAAACATGGAAAAATACCAGAAGAGCAGTATAGGACTAGAAAAGCATATTAGCATACAAATCGGAAGAGGGTGCTATGCTTCACCTTTTAATGCCGGAGCATCCTAATTTGAAAGGTCAACCGTCAGGTATTTTTTACAAAGATAGAAATGTGAGGAATCCGCGTCAGATATTTATCAATAGTAACTCCTAGATATTTCGAAGAACCAACCCTGGTAAGTGTTTCTGAGTTGATGAATGGATTTTCGGGTGATAGGTTGACCGAGAGAAAGGGAGAGCAGACATTCGAAATATTTAGATTTGTTGAGATTCAAACCAGCTTTTGTGAAGAAATCGTAACCCGAAGATAGGTCGCTGGAAACGCTGAAAATCATCTTTGTTTGAAACGGCTTGAGAGGGAGCAAAATCATCAGCATACTTAAATAGATGATATGGAGAGCTGGCTGATAAATTGCTGATGTGGTTAGGGAAAAGAAACCGTGAGAGAAAAGCGCCTTGTAGCACTCCCGAGTTGTTAATCAACAGTTTTTAAGTTTTACGGTCCATTCGTGTGCATTGGGTTCGGCTTGCAAAGCAATCAAACAGCCATGGTAATAAAGGTCTGGGACAACCAAATGTTTCCGGTTTGTGAAGCAGGACAGACCGTTGGACAGAATCAAATGCTGGCGAATAGTCTAGAAAGGCGCAACGCAAATATATCATTGACCGTTTAAGAACTTACAATTTTGGTGAATGAGGGAGGTCACATTGTTCAAAGTGGACCTGTTAGATTAATAGGCTAGCTGAAAAAGGATCGCCAGGAGGATACATAGAAAAATGCAGGCGCTTAGGTATAGCAAGCGCCGTCAACTTAAGACCTGAGGATGTTAAGCCGATAAAGCGAAAGCGTTTCGCCAGACAGTGGTGGTAACGAAGGGTTCCCAGCAGTCAGGGATAGAAGACAAGCTTGATCCGAGAAATAAACGCATCCGTCAGAGCCACATTACTATACCCTAAAGGAGCTGGGGACAGACTGTTGGGACCAACACCCTGCTAATTATTGCAACTATCGTATCATCACTCTGATCAAACACGATCGGGGTATAATTGGAAGAATGGATGGGCGCACAACTGATACTGTCCGCATCCGCAGAAAATTTTACGTCTCTTTTTCTTCCCACACAACAGTCGGACTCTTTGTCAAAGAAATCGGTTGTTGTTACTACTAGAGAGTTGGCTGGCGAATGTAGTGTCGATGCGTTTGATTTCATTTTTATTAGGTTGGAAATACACTGCAGGCTTCATTGGTCGCTGGATTTGTAGAAGTGCACCTCGTATCGTCTCAGAAATTTCGGCTTCTGCATCGAGAAACGACCATTTGCGACAAAAATATTTCCGAGGGGCGGCAGATGTCAAAGATTTCTTTGGCCGTCTCTGTGAAACGTTTGATATTATCATTGACACGAGTGAGAGGGAGAACGAACAAGGTTGTTGTGTGAAAAGTTACGTAAGTGAAATTAAATTTGATTTGCTTGCCTGAAGGAATGGAAAACTGACCTAAAGTATATCACCAGCCCTAAAAGAAGTTGAAAATGATCACTACCTGATATGGGAGCATAAAGTTTCAGGGAAAAATACTAAGGTGTTTAGTAATAATCCTATTTAAAATGGACCGACTATGGTGGGAGAAACGCAGAGAGCAAACAAATCAAACGCAGTCAGTTTTACGGTAGATGCGTGAATGAAATCCCTTCAATAATATGCAGACTACTCTAAGTAGAAAACAGTAGAGAAAAGATGTGATAGTGCGTGGCGAGCTAAGAGGGGCAATGTATAGTTTCACTGTGATGGAACTGGTATGGCGAGAAAACATTAGATACCACTGTTTTGTATGACAGTCAAATCCGTCTATCTAATAGGTGCAAATAACTTCGGACTAGCTGAACCAGGGGTGTAATTATAATAACATTAATTGGTACATTTTAGTAGTAGGAGATTGAATGTTTTCATGAAATAATTCACCATTGGATATCATCGCCCAACTGATCATAAAGAAACCATGCAAGCACTGTACAGCTGTTTCATGCTTGTTAGGAATCATCAGCAGTGCATATCCACCGTGCCCGAACTGGGACGCGAACCCGAACAAGGACGAACGATTCTGAGTCGAACGCCTTAGCCATTACGCTACCGGGCAGGCTGTGAATGGTTTGTTGAACTTCATTCACCACATCATCTTGCACATATCCGTGACTGATTTGCACGGTTACTGTCCGCTAGCTCAGACCGAACGACCCCTACTCATAGATCACTTGTGTGCAGGTAGCCTAAGTACGACCAAGGCTTTCGATATGACCTACACAGCTTGATTACTTGGTACATTCTAGTAGTAGTAGTAGTAGTAGTACTAGTATTAGTAGTAGTAGTAGTAGTAGGAGATTGAATGTTTTCATGAAATAA
>LUCM01005299.1:37317-78734 GCA_008360955.1 Fasciolopsis buskii | reverse complement strand
GGGATTGCACAGCATTTCAGTATTGTTAAAAACTGTTTGGCCAATCGTCATGGTTCATCTGAGATGAGACACCCGGGGAGTCATTGGCGTTGGTTTGTTCGTCTTAGGGTTGCGCGGCCAGGTACTGGAGTATCAGTTTCAGATAGCTGGGGATAGGCAACCAGCGTAAAGGATAAAGTGGAGATTCGGCGATAGTTTGCGTTGCATTTGTGGTCACTGGCGAGCCTGGAGAAGATCCGGAGGGAGAGGGCAGTCCGGAATTTCTTCCAGCTGGTGTTAGGGAGAGTAAACAAAGAAAATGGAAAGAGCGGTAACGGTCAGTTTCCTACGAAGGTTACAGCGACAAGACAACTGTCTTGAAATGCGCAGGAGATAGTTTTCCGTTGATGGGACGTGTGAGACGAACGCCGCCTGCTTTCTTCTTATAGGGTATATGGCACAGTCAGTCCTAGGCTGCATGGTCTTTATTTGCAACGCGTTCCTCTTTCATCTTCTGATATCCTCGCAGACGTAGACTACAGTGGTATGATAGGAAGGCTAGCACAATGGTTAAAGAACAAAGTCACTATTTATTCTGGTTGTGGAACTCGCCTGGTGTACTTGATACGGGGGATCAGTTATAACTGATGATGTGGTTGACCGCCGATGATTACTACTTCCAATGGCCAAGGAAGGGTTAAACTGAATTGGTCGCGGATGGCAGCATGGGTTGGATGCTAGGACAGAATTTGCCACGGGAAGTCTTAGAGAGGAAAGAAGGGAGGAGCATAAGAATATTAGAATCAGTAATTTGTGTTTGAGCAGGACGATAGCAACTTGTACCACAGTAGTTTTAGTAAGCGTGCATGATTAATTAGGAACGAAGAAAGACGGAGGTTGTTCTAGACGTTAGCTTACTTACCAGGTGTGCAGTTGGGAAGGGCATGTTGAAAAATAGAGGGGTGGGTGGTGAAGCATAAGTGGACAGTCCGATGCGCTACTTCCCCAGACCGTCCAAAAAAGTAGCCAAACGCTTGTCTACCTAACAAGGGAGGTGTGGGGTTTCCCCTTTCCCAGGGTCAGGTCTGGGCTGATGGCATACACATCCATTGTAAAAAGCGGTCCATTCCTTTGCAGCCCAAGTGTGCCTTGGTTGCTGCGGTCAACCTGATCCAGCAGAGAACCTTTCTACTTTTTTTTCTGACAGAGGAATGGTTGAGCCCATATAGGTACTTTCCATAATTCCTCCGCCTGACCTTAATTTTCCGCGTTATATATTTTTGCGACTGCTGGGGGTGGTCTGTTTTCCTCCGTTCGGAGATGCTAAGGCAAACCTGTTGCAGTTATTTGGGTTTTCGCACGGATTATTAAAACAAAAGTGAGGATAAGCAAGCACACGGAGGATGGTAGTTCATGCCGTAAAACGTAGACCTGTACGTAGGGCTCCGTCATCATAAATGCCAGGTGTTGCTTTTATAAACGAGTGCCGCTTGAAACTTACTAATGCGAAATTGAGTGTTGCATAAGTGAATCATATAGTCTGTGTGACGTGGACAGATTTTCATTGTTTATACATGAAACTAGGCTGGGTACTTAAGGGAAAGGAGTCTACCTGGTTCGCGTTAGCAGGTTACTGGGAAGCAAGATGAGTAGGTAGGAAGAGTAAAAAGAAACTTCGAATGTGTTCTGTGATGAAATGTCTACGAACAGAGAAACCCAGCATAAAGACAGGATCCTTCATGTTGGCAGAGTAAATCAGGGGCAGAGAAATCTATGGGGAAAGGAAATGGAGTGAGAAGACCGATATATGAAGGGTTAATCGCGGTTATAGCTGTCATTGAATCCAGCATCCTTCTGCCATCAAGGATCTCAATGTTCTTCAATGTTGTTGGCTGAGATCCAGATTTTGGGGGCTTTACTGTAGTAGCTGTTACTATCCTAACCGAACTTCGTACGCCCGAGTCTCTGAGAGAAGAAGGTCAAATGTATGAATAATAGTCTGAACCGTCAGTAGTGTCCGGACTTCGTTTTTGAAAGCGATGTTAGCCTGTTGGGGCAATGAATTCCACAAGGAACAATATTTCACAGTGAAATGGTCCGACCTTGGGTTGGCTAATATTAAAGAACTTATGTGGTAGGGTGACCAGGGTAGTACCGTGAAGTATGAGAGTGAATGGGAAAGCGGGGAAGACATATCCATGATATTTGCACGTCTGCCAGTTGGGAAGCTTTGGGCCTAGTGCTGGTCCAGGGCAGGTCCCCCCTTAAATTGGTCACGACTATTCCATTTACCCAGCGATCAGCGACGGTTAGTCTTCGGTGTTGACCGCATTAGACTGGTATCCGAGGTTTTCTTGCTCCCTCAGATTGAGTGTCATGAAAAGCAGGGCCTGGGATGTGTATTTAGAAATCGAAGACTGACCAAAAACCGCGCTCTTCCAATATATGAGAGTTGGTCAGTTGAAGGAACTGGGTGACACTTGGGTTAGTGTTTTTGGGCAGCCTTAAAATTGGATTGGTTCTGTATGCACTGAAGGCTAATGAGAAGTTCATTTCAAAGATTGGCATAAACAACGAGAAATCAGTGCGAACTTCAAGAGGAGTTGGCGATTTTTGTATGGATGGTTGGGGACCTGTAACAGCGAGGGTAGGGGATGGCAGAGGAGAATGTGGATGGTTCCGTGGAGAAGGAACGCCTATTCACCGGGTTGTGTAGAAAAGCCAGGTTAATTTCCGGTCGCCCTAGCCAAAGTGGCTCAAGTTCGAGGGCTCAACAACGTTTCTTGTAGTATCGTCGACCAAACTATCACTTGCTTATTAAAGCGTCCCGGAAAACTTTCAACGGAGATCCCTTCTGACTTCGATATGCCGGATTATATCAAAGTCCCATACTCACGGACTGGTCGAATGTGTTTTATAAATGCTGAGGATGCTGTCGGATAGGTTAATTGTGCAAAATATCATACTTACATTTCCCCTAGCTTTAGCCGACTGAATAACTATATGCTCTGAGAATTTTAGAGAGGCTGAGTAGCTGAGACTAAGGTCACGGACTGTGGGTTTACACGCAATGGGAGATCTGCGTAGCAAAATTGAATCTTTAGGTAGTGTACATCTATGTGTGAATACTTCGCTCTTATCGGCAGAGAAGCTCATCACCCAGGAGGTACACCAGTCGTCTAATGCAGACAAATCGGCGGAAATGTCTCCAACCGCAGTACTAACTTAATTTAATTTAAGAGGGTAAACTATTTTTATGTCATCAGCAAACAGGAAAGGGATGCGGTGAGATGTTGAATCTAGTGCAGCATTAATGTGCATAAGGAATACCAGGAGCGCAAGGACGCTGCCCTGTAAAACGCCACTAGTAACAGCTCTGGGGTTGGAGATAATGCCGTCAATGGGGACCACCTGTGATCTTTGGGTTAGGTAAGACAAGAGCCAGGGTAGAAGAGGATCAGTGATGCTGGAGGAGCTTACTTTGGATAAAAGGCGCAGCTAAGGGACACGGTCAAAGGCCTTAGACACATTGAGGTAAATAACTACGAATGTCATACCCCTGTTCGCTAGGTTAATTGGAAGGTTTAGGACGTAAAGTCGACAAGTGGGGCAAGAACGAAATTGGAGAAATCCGTGCTGTTTGGGGCTAAGGATGTTGGAGGCTAAAAAATGGTCCACGATGGTTCGCTTTACCACCTCCTCCATAGCCCTGGAGAAAACAGGTCTGTGGTTAATGAAACGGCATTCGGAGATATTATGCATAGGCCCCTTCTTATGGATAGGGGTTATTGCGGAGTGCTTCCAGTTGACCGGAACTACACCAGAGGTAATTGAAAGTGTGAAGAGGTTGAGCAATAGCAAAGGTAGGCCAGGGCCACAACTAAGAACAGCTGATGGAGGGATGCCATCAGGGCCTTGGTAAGACCCTGGTTTGAAATTAGCTAAATGTCGTTCAATAGTTCTAAAATCAAAGGACACAGCAGGTAATGTGAAGTTATGCTTGCTCTGTAGTTTGGGTGGGTCGCTGACTGCAGCTAGAGCCATGGAGGAGGCGAAATATTGATTGAACGCCTCGGCTAAGTCTTTTGGAGTTGTCACAGACTGACCATTAGGCAAAACTAGGAAGTTCACGGATGGTTTGCAATCATGGGATCTTAATTTATATAGTTTTGAAAGTATTGCGGGATGATTTTTATGCCTCGGTGCCCTAGCTTCTTTCCGAAGGAGAGATTTACTTAGGCGAGAGATAGTGTCGGACAGATGGTGCAAAAGAATAAACTTGGAAAAGTCATGTGTCAAGGAAAAGTGCCGTTGCAACTTAGCATATTTCACTTTCAGGAAGGCAATTGGTGAAGTTGTTTTTCTGTTCATTTGTTCTATAATGGTCAATTTCGAGATGCAGTTGGACATGTTGCGATAAAACTCATCTGCAGCCGTCTGTGGGTCAGTCGCTAGGAAAAAGCTTTCCCAGTCAATTTGGCATACTAGAGAGGGAAAGTGCTGCCAGTTAAGATAGAGTGGACGAGTTGTGTCAATAAGATGGTCGGGGAGGGGGCATGGACAGGGATTCAACCGTGAACTACCTTGTGGTTGCTCCCTGGAAGTTTATTTCTGACGTGAACTAAGATGTGGTGATCAGTGTGTGTAAAGATGAGATCTGATATATTATTAATTCTGGGGGGTGGCGCTACGTGCTGCACCCAACCCCAGGATGTAGATAGGAGACGAACGATGTTAGGCTTGGTGGAGCCGTAATCGTGGACCAGGTTACGCCAGGAAGATTGAAGTCTTAGGAAATGATTTTCGATGTTAATGGGAGGGATGCAAGGTAGTTGAATGCGTCCGCCAAGAGGGAGAGCCCAATTTCAGTATGAGCTGTAGGTCGATAGTTACAGGCAGTGTGCATAACACAGGACGACAGCTTGATAGTGAGCCATACCGATTCTTGGATCATTTCGAGTGCAGGATGCGTAAGAACGGAGACTGATAGGCCCTGCCTTACATAAATAATGCAAGCGCCCCCACGGCGGTCGTTTCTAGAACCTCTAAAGTATTGGTATCCCACAAGAGAAGCCGCAATATTAGGTGTATCCTCGGTTAGCCAAGACTCGGTGATGAAGATTATATCCGGGTTGGAAGACGCAGCAAAGCTTTTTAAGTGAGTGAATTTATTTAGGATTGAACAATAAATAATTAGCGCGAGAGAGAAGGGTATGTTGCCGTCTAGTCGGGGTGAGTGTTGGGGTTGCAAAGATAGAGAGACGGTGCGTGGAGAAATAATTGTAATGGAAATAGTTGCGTGAGCAGAGGGAATTAATTCTGTTTTAGTGGGCGTTGAATGAGATACGACAGAAAAAGGTGGAGTTGAGGAAGAACGAGAGCATATAGCATTTTTCATTATGGTAGCAATGGGGGCAACTCGAAGTACTGGAGGGGCAGTGCGGAGGGAGACAGAAAGGGGTGGATTTGGGTAAGAAAAAGAAGTGACAGTGGTGGTTCCGGAGGGGGGAGAAAGAGGGACTTTTCTTACTGGGTAAGTGTGGTCGAAAAAGAGACGTTAGTGGAATGGGGTACGGTCCTTGTGCTTCGGCCGCGACGCTGGTAAGCAGAGGTTGGTGGTAGTACCGATATGACGGTGGAAGCATGCTTAATGGAGGACAGACAGCTGCCTTGGGAAATATGACGCGACAGCAAAGGTCTTTGGCGGGGGACAGATGGTGCAGCCCTAGGTCTTTTCAATCTACCGTGCGAGTCTGCGGTTTTCTTCCAGCTCGGAAAATTTTCGGCAGTGACCTTTCGGTCCCCGTGAAACGAACGGCGGGCAATAAAAATCAGCGCGGTTGCAGCCAGGCAGCTGAGGCACCAGGTTGATGGGACTTACAATGGGGCGGAATAGAGTGGGGTCGGAGTAGTTTGGTCGCTGGGCTAATAACGCCGGCGTTGTTCCACCGGGGATTAGTATGTTGCTTGTTGATGGCGTAAGCGCAGGTTTACTATCAGCAGCTATCGTTTTGAGAGTCTGGATGGGGCAGGGCGAGTTATGATTGGTACTAGAAATTTTTGCTTCTCTGGGAGAAAAGAGGTTATTGAGGCCCACGGTTAAAATCGTAGGTGAGGGGCTTGTATGTGGGCGTTTCCGGGAGGGCCGTGGCAAAGGAGACGGTAATAAGCTGTCTACTTCAACACTCGCCTGTGGCCGTGGTGGGGCCACGGGACCGGTTTAGGTACCAAGCTCTTAGCTAGGCCTGGTAGATTGGGGGACTTTATGTTTGGTGGAACCGTTTTTGCGTTCTGACTTGCATACGGTCTGAGGGCCTCCCTTTAAATAGGGCATTTATCAAGAGTAATTTTTATGGACCTGAACGGGGTAGTTGAGGCTATCTTGGCTTCACTTCTGAAGAACTGCTCTGCAACAGCGAGGCTAAGGAACTGGAACAATACAAGACATAATCTGCTCAACATCCGTTTACGTAGTCGTAAACGGCGGCAGGGGTGTCCTGTCATATCGCAAGCAGAGAGGACAATGTTTCTGAACGAGTCTTGTGGAACGAAGTCAGGGATATTATAAGCCACAGCATTAGACGCTCTTAGGTTTCGCTGCTTAATTTCTGATGATATTGAGTTGATAGCCCGGCAGACACCAGAGAGATGTTCACGTAGTGGGTTTTCGGGCGTCTTTGTTAGGTAGGTAAGAGGAAGCAGCTTTGTAATCACTGATTCTATCGGTAACATTTTGTTGTTTATCTCAAGAATCGCTTGTTCTAAAATTGTTACCTTGTTATTAGTCTCCCCAAACACGTCTGTGACACTGGCAGTGCACGCTGGAGGCCGGCGAATGGGTTTTGAGGGTGTGGACACAGTGCGTCTAGCTGCCACGATCTTGGCACGTTGAAGCATTAATACCGCCATTTTAAAAGAGCAGGACCATGTGTATAGCTGTGTGGTTGTGGTATAAGAGGTGCACCTGGAGGTGCCAAAAGTTCTGTCAAAGCCCGGAGTGGAAACTGGGCGAGAGGTCTAGGATCGATCTAGGAGTCGTTATCCAAATTGAGATTATACCAACACTAGTATGGTGACATTCGAAGGCTATTCAAAATAAAATCAAATAAAAATGAAACACTCTGAAAACTTATACGAAGTAGAAGGGCTCTATCTACGTCAAAAATTGTTTTAAGCAGTACACAAATAATAGAAAGTATAAGACCAGCTAATTCCGCTAAGGAGGATGGTCGGAAACTGCGTAAATGTGATGATACGGGAAGAATAACTAGCGGTCTATGTGTCGCGTTGGTTTTGGACGACTGAACAGTGACGATAAGTGACGGGACTGCCAAACGACAAACTGAGTACACAGGCCGCTTGGTGCAGGTAATTGTAAAAAGAGAGAGATGTCGATGCGGCTTACCATTTAAAATATAAAGGCGTTTAATAGAATGCCATGTCAAAGCTGTGAGTGCTACAATTAGATCTCAAGCAGAAAATCAGCGAGGAGCGGTGTAACGCAGGTGGGGGAAAAAGCCACCGCCTCTAGTCTTCTTATACGAAACTCTGTCCTGTCGGTAGAGTCTGAAGCAGCCTATGGGCACGAGTGAATCAACGACAGCCGGGTTCAGTCACGAGTATATATGTAGAAGACACACGTGTGAACACGGATGGGTGGTTGAAGTGTGAGGCATAGATCTGACATTTTCGTAAACAGAGGGCGGATGTCGGTACTCAACATTGTAGGAATGGAGGTCTCGGTTGGAAGGATACATTGAAGAGTCGCCTGCCATCTAGCACGACTGACTACTTAAGATCGATGAAAAGACCGTTGAGATGTACCATTGTGCGATTCCAGTCCACGTTGTGGAACAATACGGTTTTTGACAATAATAACGGAGACCATAACCGAAACCCATTGGACAACGAAACAACGAAATATGATAAGACAGATTTGCAGCGCATCCGGTAAAAGAGCGCGTGGAAACCTTTCCTGAATTACAAGGATATCCTGAGGACCAATCGGAAGAAGAGAGCATGCGAGAGGTGTGTACTGCGCACCAGCTCCAACCTGAAGGCCACTAGCCTCAATGATATAATACCGGACAAAGTTCCACAGAGTTTTGCAACCACTGGAATCCACAAGAAAAAGGATCCTTGAAAAAGTTGCTTGCAATCTGCCAAACTTTTCGGGTACAACAAAAGCACTCAAGCAAAAGGGAAAAACAAAATTACCGGCTCCTAATCATTACAGGTAACTTTGACCAGTCTGACATGTACTTTTATATTCTAGTATGCTGTTCAGGACCGCGATCTCCCTCTTGGCCGTTCTATACCCTTGCTCATTAATCTATAGCACCCATAGTCACTTGAAGATCGAGTGTGTGGAACAGGATTGGGTTTCTGAAAAACGCATTGATGTCACCTTTTCGTTCATTGCAGAAAGGAAAGTAAAGCTCCCTACTCATGTCATTAGGAATCAACCCAGCCTATTCCAATTCAAACAGAGCTCCGACACCAGCGCATGCTACTTAGTTACGTGCAGTCTGACGTCGGATGCATCTCACCCTTCCTCTGCTTGCAAAATCGTTACTAGGTTGGCGGATTACACTTCCTGCGTTCACCCTCAAACGGTGTTATTTCAGGTTGGGTGGCCAACATTCGGTCAGCCCCACCCATTAGCATTGTTGCGGTAAACAACACTGTAGCTCATAAGTTCGCATGCGCCACTTTGTGCTGGCTTCCTCTTGCTTCTTCCCAAAATTCTTCTGCCGAATCCATACAAAACGGACTTACAAATGGACAGCATTTTTATTGGCATCTGATATAAACTGACGTTCTCAATGCATATTGACATCCGAAAACCTCTATTCTGGTTTGCGGAATTTGGCAGTAGACCGATGCTCTTGGCAACAGTTATTCACGCGAGTCCGCGAAACGTCGCCTCATTTGACTCCGGCTCTCCTTCTTTTCCAATGCTACCGTCGTCTCTAGACCAAGCTGAAAGTTATGAACTCAAAATTGCTTGGAACAAACCTCATGCATTAGTATTACGATCGCACAATTCCCATCGATTGTCGCCGCTTTTCTTGCTTAGCGGACTGTGCTTTCAGAATTTTTGAGTTTCATACTGCCTTTTTGCTATCCAGTCTGGTTTTTGCTCATCTCCATTCCGTTATCACATCCATATTGATACCCATCTCCACCATGTAACTCTCTTGATTATCGAGTAACCCGGCCAACAGACGGCGACAACCATTGCCCCCCAGTCATATTTTGCGCCCTCGATGCGCACCTGTGCTGCATTCAAGCATAGCAATACTCGCGGTGCAGGACTGCCACAGAAAAATCTTTGCGAACCATTAGCCAAATTTGTTTCAAAACTCGAAACCTCGTGCTCGGAAAATCACATTGCCTGTTATGATTTTGTGAGCGAAAATACATTGCATTGTTAGTTTGGTTTCCGTTTTCCGTGTTTGCACTGTGCCTTCTTGGCCAACTTTTGATCTCGCCTTGTGCATGACTCTCGTATGTCGAGAAATATACAAAAACAAACAAACCTTTGAAATTACTTAAGGTTGCTCTCACCCGCTCTCCCTTTGATTTATATTGATCGTATTTCCTGTGCATCATCTATGTAAAAGCCTGATCTTGCCTTGCGCACTCATCTGGCAAATCGAGAAATATACATTATTATAAATATTAATAATTTTACTATTGTTATTATAAAGCGGCCTTTGAACTGGGCGGGCATCAGCATATGAGGTGTCTCACCCGATGGTGGGCTGCGTCCAACCCGCCGGATTTGGATTAGGTCTTTACCCGGGAGTCACATGATATCGACCAAAGCAAAGTGTCAGTAGCCGTAATGCCGGATGATCGCCGATTCATAACAATAAAACCAGTGCACGTTACACCACTGCCGCAAGCATAGTTGACCGCTAGCTGGAACATGAATAAGCCTGATTGTCGTTGGATAATGGGCATCCAAACTTGAACTCATGGCCCGAATTGCCAAGAGGCTAGCATTGGGCAGGAATCCAGGGAATTTTGACTGAAACAACGCAGCTGTTCGTGCGTCGGTCAACTATGAGAACCTCAAAACTGTAGCTGAACCTCCACAGACCTAAACGAAAAGAACCACAAGAAGAAACAGCTGCAGGGAGCCACTATCAGCTGGCACAAATCCCGCAGAATCATAATGAATGCATACTCAAGAGACGTCTGTGTAGCACCCAGCACAGAACTGGCTTCGCGGAGTACTGGATTTAGCTTTTGAATCGCGTTGAGTCAGATCCCAGGAGCTTTTAGAGGCAATTCCTCCAGGTATCCACTGCAATCTCATGGATTGTGGATATGAATGGCTAAAAAGTTACAAATACGGGCCATGAAACTGAGGAGGCAAACGTGCTGGGTGCCTACTACTCTTCGGTGTTCGCTCCACTCGAAACAGAAGTGTCAAGGGATGAGGGCAACCATCAGGACAGGCAGAAGATTCATCGCAGGGGCCGAACTAACTGGCTTCTCAGCCAGAAAATTGTTGCATAAGCTAAGTACACCGCAAGAACAAGAATCAGCAAGTCTTGACGGGACCTCATTTATCTTGCTGCAACATTGAGCAGACCAACTGGCTCATCCTCGGTAAAACCTATTTGGCCGTTCCACGTGAGCGGGCTAAGTCCCAGGGGAATGGATGCGTGTTATCTCCGATCTCCAAGTCTGGCAATCGATCCGGTTGCTTTGCTATCTGCGGTCTCCAGTCACGGAAAGCCTGATCGATTATGTTCTGCGCAATTTCATTATGGACGGCTGCCTGCACGATACACAACATGAGCTTAGAGGACACAGATCGTGTCAAACAATCCTGATTTAGGATATAGACAGGAACAATGCGGCAGTGGACAGGAGTTCAAATGAGTTGAATCTCACTGAAATCCTCGAAGTCCTTCAAACAGGAGGGCCATCCACGACTGTTGGAAAGGCTAAAGGTTGACTGAAACCCTCATCACCTGGCTGCCGCACTATCTGCAAACTGAAAAATTCTAGGTCATGGTAAACGGGCCTCTTTGCAGTGGCTTCGATGCTCCCATTTTCGTGAATAGCCTTTCTCGACCAAGTAGACTCCTAGGCCCTACGGTGCACGGATGGCTTCAAGGCCTTCTGAGATGTAGGAGCTACGCTAGATGCGCCGCAGGCAGCCTTTAAATGACGACGCCAGTGGTTCGTAGCCGATGGCCTCCCTTGCGATGCATACAAAGGCGAGGCAATGCACACTGGTTGACACCCTGGTAATGGGCACAAACTGAAGATGGGCGTGCCTGGAAGAACCACGCAGAAGTATCTGGGATCCATCGTGTCGGATGACCGGTCACAGGCGGTCAATTTTAAGGTGCTAGCCCGGAAGGCTATGCTCAACGTGAATCAACCCAGTAGCACTCTGATCAGGTTAACCCCTGACTAGTTCGCGAAGCTATTTTCAACCCTCATCACACTTCCTCCCGAAGCCAACATCCGGGCTTGACCGCCAACCCTGAGAAGAGACAAAAATGTAAATGATAAGTTTCAAAGGAGCTCCGCAAAGTTGGTAGGTGGGTGTAAACACATAGCCTATTCCCCAAACTCCGTGCACTGCGCCAACATAATATGGAGTGCAGGTGGTCAAGAGGATCCCCATAAAGCCTGGATGCATCCAAACAACATGGATATCCCAACACCTGCTCGGAAAAGCTGCCATATCGATGTTGATTGTTGACTCAAGGAAGCTGGTGCGACGAAGTCCAAGACTGAGTGCTATGGGCACAGCCTCATCTGTTGCAGTGTGTCACTTATGGAACCCATTACTGGAGACGATCGTGCAAACAGGAAGCAAAGCAGCGTTCCAAAGCCGACTACAGCACGTAGCTGAGCAGTACTATATGGTGCCGTTTGAAACATCGCTGACAGCATTATACTCAGCGCCACAATCTTATCGGTGAGGAAGCGCCCCATTTCCAGAGGTCGCCATGATGTATTCATCGTAAGATATTCGTGATTAGAAGACAGTCTAACAGTTCGATTTGTGTGTATGTGTGCGCAAGTTTGCCTATGTGTCTGTGAGTGGTTCGTTCTTTATATGCCTGAACGGGAGAATTTGCCCACCGAATTCAGTGCCAATTTCTTCCGACTTCCCCTCAGCGATGGCCGACCTTCGCTTGCTGCCAGCAGCACAGAATGAGACTGGCAGCGGAACCGTGCCCATCGGAAAGCATCTGCCCGGATAAAATGGCTGCCATTATTTCAGTGCCTCCCTATGGTGGGGACAAGTGTGGAAAGACAAAAAGAAGTAGAAATTCGTAGCAAAAGGTTACCCTTGGAGAAATACGAAAGGGGTTAAAAAGAGTCGGAAAAAAATGACGGAAAGCCGCTATTGAAAAACATTAGATAAAAAAAGACAACCGATACCACAATCGGCTGAGGATTCAAGAGAGAAAAACAAAACGGAGGGTCGTTTTAATCATGACATAACGCCAGGAGGCCACTGAATTACAGAAAATTTCTTACTAAAAGTTAAGAAAGGGAAGGTGGGGAAAACAGTAAAAAAGCAACAAGAAAGAGAAAGAAAGGAAAAAGCCACGATCACAAACCGAATAAACACGCACCATGCATATACTGACCAACACCTAGTATCCACGCCGGCTGCTATCAGGACGTTCCGCCGAAGTAAAGATGTTTCGTATCCGGTTAGGCGAGCGGCAGCAGCCGTCAGCTGTCGCTAGGATTGCGCAATGCATCCTTCCCCCTCTTTCAGCCTTTCTTCTCTTTTCCTGTCCATTCTGTCGTTTTAGGTTTCATTTCTTTACTGATTTTCGCCTCTGCTTTGCGGTTTTATCCCGAGCAAGGTGAGCCTGAAAGCTTACTCGATTATGGATTCCTTGTGAAGGATAAAGTTGTATGTGATGCACCATGAGACCAATGCAGACCGAGTGCTGATTATTGGCATATGACCGAACAGGTTGTGACAGACATTACAAGGCATAAGTCGTTTTTAGGGAAGTGACCCACATTCAGACATTTCCTCTTCATTTATCCTAAATTCAAAATTCTGTTCCCGATCGGCTCACCAGAAGATCGGTTAAAAACGCATTCCTTTATCGAGCCATAAACTTACCACCAGAACCCGGGTCGCTGGAAGGATGCGGTTTCTATTCACGGCAAACCTTCTGAACTTGGTGAAGAGTTTAGTTGAGTTGGTCCTGAAGTTTCAAGGTGACTTATATGGTAACGAATTGAGCACGAAGATCGACGGGTGTAAAGTAGACGCGAACCTCAAGCAGTCCTATGGGAAACGAAATGGAAGATTCAGACACGTCCATGAAGCCAAAATTGTTTGCACTGATAAACTACAAATGTTTATTACTTTCGAAGAATGACAAAGAAGATATGAACAACATGTAACAATGCACTATCTGGGTTTCCAAATATTACCTTCTGCAGTTACGAACATATAGTGAAACTTATAAAAGAAGTGATCAAGAATGAATCATTTGCAAGCATGGAGACGTTTGAAGATTTGAGTTTGATTTCGAAACGATTCAAACTTCGACTGGATTCTTTTTTATTGCCGGATGTAACATTGATCACACCAGCTGCCAAACTAGCCAGAGTTAGAGAGCCTTGTTTTAAGGTTAACTGTATTTTACTAATAAATAAGGCTTCACACAATACTGTAGGTTAAAAGAGGGCAAAACGAAAGTGGGTATTCTCTGGATTTTCAAAAGGTTTTCCATGTTTTTGAACAAGCTGGAGTTGGTAAGAAGAAATTACTTATGTTTATTCCAAAGGCCTCACAAAGGACGAAGTAATCATGCTTTCATTGTCGGTGCGTAAATTTGGATTATCGCAGAAGTGCAGAGGGCTGCGATTTTGGGGGAAATTTTTCGGCACCAAGTCAAATTATTATGTCTTAGAATCAGATACTGATGAAGTTGTACATAACGAGGATATAAGCTTCGAATTAAGACAAAACAAAGCAACAGAAAAAGTTAACAGACAAGAAGAATTTCTTGATGTTTTGGATTTGGACTCGCTTATAAAACCAGATTGGAAACCCCCACCAGTTATCCCACCAGAGAATCCTGGAAAAGGTTTGAACAGAAAAGTGTACCACGTCTGCAACACACTAGGAGAACCATGGATTAGACTACCTGATGTTAGTCCGAATCAAGTAAGAATTACGTTTTATAACTGTAAAATCGGCTGTCACACTGCTTCCACTTTCGTTATATCGTTTACCTTCTATTATTCATTGGGTCTACATTTTCGTTAACTTTACTCGACAGTAAGGATGCTGACAGACCTCACCGGTACAGTAGAGAGGCGGTTGAAATTCATGAAATGGCTAGCATATATACCACAAAAATATGTGCGAGTGTGCACGCGAGTACACAATGTGTACAGCGAGACCGCACTGGGTGGTCAGAAATTTGTTAACTCAGCGATCCTGAGTAACCGATGGGTCACATTTTACTGGCAGTCTTTTTCACTTCAAACCACCCTCAGAGGAAGCACCATTAATTATTTTTTGAAAACAATTCTGTTTTCCGCTGAATTACGTAACTTTCCTCATTGTACCACCGGATGAATAGAACTGACGCACGCACTAAGAAGTAAATTAGAACAGCTTCAAAATCGGATCCATACATTTTTTGTAATTTGATATCTTACATTCATATGATGATCTTTAATCCGACCTTACATTTATGCCTATCGTAATTGTCACATAGGCACCGTTTTGCCTGAAAATTTGATTTTATTTTGACAATAGTCCTGAGGAGATTGTGTGAAAAAGTAGCAAGTCCACTGAAAGCCTGCAACGATAAGTGAAAATTTATTGAGTTAACAATTATTTACGTTTGGCAGCTTAAAGCAGTTTGGTTAGTATTCAATCTTGGCTAACGTTTTACGTATTCGTTTATTGTGCAGACTTCTTATGTTTCTGAATAAAACTTCAAGTACGTTCAGCATGAATTTTGATTGTCTGGATCATAATGTAGACGTTTATGTTGAACTTTGTGTTCGGTGTGTTACATTCTGCAGCCGAACCGGAATGCTTCGAAGCCTTAGCGTGCTGTTATACAGTTGCAGCTGGACGAAGTAAATCAATTTAATTACTTAGGCAGTTCCACTTTAGTAGGCGGTCATCGTTCGCATCAAGTATTTACGCGTGCTTATAAGGTTTGAGTAATATTTACTAATCTGGGGCACCCATGGCGTCAGCGTCACATACGAGTTTGCACATCAAAGAAAGGTTTGGTCCTGCTACATGGCTCAGAAAAATGACCACTGAGGACAAAATATATGCAAAGTCCTTAGGTATTTGAACACTGCCTGGTCGGAAAATGTTTCCAGTAATTAAGAGGTTAGCTGGAAGCGGGCTGTGAATGCAAACGGATTAAGGTGGTTATCATATGTGTTTCGCGTGCTCTAAGGAGGAATGCCCTCCTGTGTGTTACCTCTCGGGGCAAGTCGTAGTTGAGGAAAAGTCTGAGTTGGTTAGTCGATCGTGCGACAACACGTACAATAAGTTCTATTGGTATACTGGCTTGCTTAGATCGATGTTGGAATTCACGCAATCACACCAAGTAATGGTTGCAAACAAAAGATGATGTGGTTCAAAGACATAAATGACAGTGTTCTTTCATTTAAAAAGTGTTCTGATTTGTATGGTTGTTAATCTAATTATTTTGCAGTTAAAATTTCTTTATTTCTCGTTCTCTTTTCATCTTTCGAGTAGTGGGTATTGTGAGATAGCCGTCGTACTCACAACAATTCACTGTAAATTGAATCGTGAAAAATGATGAATATTTGAACGCAAAACATTGCAGCCAAACATGCTTACGTTAGAATTACTTATCGCAACTGTTATATATATGTGTATATATCCATATGTACATAGTGCACTCAGAATTAAAAGAAAGCAAGGTGACAATGCAACAACATTTCAGTGGAACCTTACAGAAGAGGAATTAGTAAGTGAGGAGAAAACAATAAGCCATAGAAAGCCAATTATTATTATTATTCTATTTTCGAAGCAAACATTTTGCCATTCTTTGGTCATTTGTGGATAACTTTCAAGGTATTGAAGTCTCCAGACACGATAAAAGGTTTACATACTACTGAATCAATTCTGAGCCATAACTCTCAACATCTCCAAACAAAAACAGAAGTAGTTTGCGGTATTCTGCCATGGTGGCAGGATGTTGGATCTCGAAAATTCGTTGAAACCACCAGATCTCGAAACCTCTACGGGAGCTTGCACTGACTCACTCGTTTCGTTGCTTCATCATACTCGCTACCAGCCGGGATGGAGTAACGTATATCAAGGAGGCGCAAAGACAGCAGCAATTCAGGGTCTCACAACGCGACAGGTCAAGCTACAGGTCACCATGCTGGCAAAATACATGGCCTTCTTGATAAACGACAAGTGTTGATGGATGTTGATTGATGTTTTGAGGTAGAGGCAATCCTCGCTTCCCAGACAGTATGCTTTAAAGGATTGATAGGCGAGTTCAATCACACAGCTAGTTTTAATCTAACCGACTCTTCAAGATGCATTTTCAGCGCCCACCAAAGCATATGGTTAGCTTAGTGCTTACTAACACGTGGTTGGTGTTGAGATGAGTGCTGCAGTACGACCAGCAGTCTTGCAGACGGCCCCGCCATTTGCAGCTAATAACGATGTGGTTGATTTGGGTCTACCGCTGACCCGAAGAAGGCAGACTTCAGGTGGTGTTCCGGCGACTGTGACGTCTGAAGCTTGTACTAGCGAGGAACAATTGATGGTCAGTGCACAGGGTTAACAACCGTTACCCGTTATCAGAAAGACAAGAGTCGAGACCAAAGTGGCTTTCTAGATGCAGCTCGTTCGAAGATAGCCGACATACTCTAGCTTTCTTGTTCCCTGTCAAAATCATTATGTCATCCAGCGCTGCAGTTCATGGGGAGTCGTTGATAGATCCCTTCTTCGCATGGTGCTTTTAAAGGTTCTTTTCTAGTGATCTGACTACGCGTATTCCTATTTACATAGATTGCACCATTCTTCGATGACATGTTCGCAGTTGCAGGAAACTGTTGGTTTATTTTGCCATCTTGGTTATGGAATTTGTGAGGAAAATCCCCAGGTGTTGGAGATTTTAATATTGTGTAATTGTATTTGCATCATAATAAACGGTGAATCATTATTACAGTCGCCTATTTTTCAGTCTTTTTGTTTTCTACTACCCATCTCAGAAACGTAGAGAATGAGAAAGGTGCGGTCACTTAGATCATTATCTTTTATTTAGCTCAAACATCTTTGGTTGCCACCATCTCCTCAGCTTTTATGTTTTTCTTCCCAGCACCAAGAAAAACAATTCTGAAAAGTAGCAACCATCAGTTTAAAATCTGTACGGATGCAGACAAATTTATTTGGCAACTACAGCAATAAGTTCAGCAGGTAGGCTTAAAACGTAAAGTGATTTGTAACCACTTGGTAAGGTCTGCTGAAAGCCAACTCTGAAGCCGCATATAACCTGTTTATTCAACCTAATCAGATACATCAGTTAATGTTTGCAAAACATTTTTGCAAACCCCTGACGAGGCGGGCTATACCTTTATCAGTAAACAATGAGCATCGATGGTCATTCTCCATAGTATACACGTCTGGGACCACAGTTACATTAGCCTCTTTAAATACATTGTTCGCGCCGTGGATTTATTTATGAGGCCTAACACCCAACACTGAAAGTGAACGTGGTCAGTAATGTTCCTCCGTGTTTTGTTTCAGAATCACTACGAAAGTACCGATGCATAAGAACTAGTAATTTCTTTGTATCTTAAATCACCGATGCGTGTTTTACAACCATTTGCTGGTTGAATCTCGCCTTCAGTAAACAACAAGATTTCAAAAGTTGTCACAAACACGTCAAGTTTTGCGAGCCAACTAAGACCGCTTTTAAACAAATGAACTTTATCAGATTCACAATTTTCCATCTCGATTTTGTTGTCTGATTAATGAGATTTATATACATTTTTAAATTTCATTGAAGAATCTAGTCTCAATTCTGAGGTGACTTAGTAATTTCAAAATATGTGTGAGCCATCTTACTACCTGGTTCACCGTATTTAAAGCTGCCTAAATAAGTATGTTATATGCACATTCCAATCCACATGGCTTTCTTTTAGAAGTAACGCCAGTGGTAGTACCACGATGCCAGAACGGAGGCAATTTTCTTATTCTTCCATTGTGACTTCGAAAACAGGTAGAATGGCTTCAGTGGTAAAACCAAGTGAATACTGCCATAGAACATCTCAGTTTTCATACTCCTCATGGAACGGTAGTCAAGGGTTAACGCCTCTGAAGCAATTTAGTGTCACATTTATTAGTTAGAATTTAATAATGAAAAAGATTGTTATGGATTAAATTATCCAGGTTCTAGTGTAACCTCTGCAAAACAACCTATTGTGGTGCTCCTGGTCATATTAGACGAACGTCTGCTGTAAGTAGCGCCATGTGTCTTCTTAATGAAAAACAGCTTAGTAGGTTGAAACATCAAAGGAGCTTATAGAAACAGGTCAATCAGCGAATCCTGTTTCTTTTGATTCTATTGCTAACTGTTACTAAATCTTCAATCACCACAAAAAATTAGGCTATTGTCAGTGGAATGATCTGCCTAAGTTGCACCCTGCTTTGGGCAGGCGACATGCTCTACGCTTTACGGATTGATGGCTATACAGTTTGATTTATTTTACATCGATAACAACGCTACTATATTCAGTAAAACGATCCCGCCTAGAAGGCCTCGATTACCTCAAACTTTTTTGTTTACACCCTCCAGTAAAACAAAAATAAAACCACACCGGATTTTCCACAAAAAGGAAACCAGATATTGTAAAGACAAATGGTAGAAAATTTCAGGAGACTAAAAGTAAATTTTTGACTTATTTCATATACCATGCACAACCGTAATTTTGCAACAGTTTGTTTTTCAAAACTTCGTCGCAGAAGAAAAGATTAAGAAACAGAACTTTTAACAAAAGCAGGAGAATTTTTAATTGAAAATGCCATGCAGTCTATTCATAATAATTCAAAAACAGATTTTGTCCTAAGGTTGGTCGATAAAACAGTTTTGCTTGTTATTCGCTTCAAATGAACGATTGTGTTCTTATGCCAGAAAATATTCACAAACAGCTACCGGAAAAGAGTATTTAACAAAACAAACTGGTTCTGGAGAAAAACGATGCCGCTGACGCAGTAGTAGCAGTAGAAAAGATCCCCCAAAATTTCTTTAGTCTTCCATACTTGCCAATACATATTTCCCCCAATAGAGCCATGTTCAAACTGAGGATATTTCCATATCATTTTTCCCCGAAAGCACGAGTGTCCCGCTGAAAATATATACCCAGTATATTGTTCACAGTGGTTTGAGTATCCTCTTTAGCGTCCGCCTGAGTGACATGTAGTGCAACAAATAAAGGACACCCAGGGTACATTCAGACGCGAACTTGTTCAGGCAAGTAGACAATGACGCACTGCTAACCTGGCTTTTAACTAATCTGGTGCCACCATTCTATATAAATCTGCTGCTGTATTTTTTCAAATATATTCCAAAAATTCTCTTTCAATACGACCTTTTAGGAATAGTAGTAATTCAAATAGAGTATTACCTATTGTCCCATGACATAACCTGTTATTAAATATTGATTTTTGTCGTTGATACCAAGTCAGTTCAAATGTGCCACAAATTCTTCCAAAAACCGTCCTCAATAGTTTTTTTAGATTGACTGCTACGGTCTTCACAGATAGAGTGACCGGTGGAACTTGATTAGCCCCTGAATAATACCATTTTTTACGCAACACAGTTAACTGCTCAGCATAGTTATTGCGTTGTTTCGTAACCGTGGATATGTGATTTTTGATAAATGCTGTACGCGAATGGTAAAGTTAACGACAAAAACCAAAACATTAGATTTTCCGAGCAATTTTACATTTCAACGATATCATTTGCCGTTTTGTTAACCACTGTTTTTAAGCCTGCAGCAATTTTTATGCAGCTTCGGCTTGTAAACTGTCCGACACTGACAATACATATATATATAGTGGCACATCTAACAGGCGTGAAATAATTCTTGGTAAAGTGGCGACCGTTTGCTGAGCACTTTTTAATGCAACTGGTATTTAATCCAATGGACGTACTCATTCATGTTAGGGCTGCGTAACCTACACTCTTCTGACCCCCTTGATATGTTGTTATTAACATCAGCGGTTAAGTTCTCCGCAGCTCTCAGCTGGGAACTGCTGTTGCGCCACGCGATTATTCACACGTTACCTAATCTTAAACCGTACTTGTTGTGGACAGTAGGCAGGAGGCTTCGAGAAGTGAGGGAACAATTAAGGATATCATGATCCATCTCCAGTTACTGGATAAAAGACTTGTAACGGAACTTAAAATCGTTTTGTCATGACAAACAAACTTGTTAAATGACATTGCACTGGCAAGTCAGTCGCTACTTGTTGTGGATCGTTCTCGCCAACAACAAACTGAGACCCGTCTTCCAAGGACAGTGGCGGCGGAGAGTGCTCCATGTCAATCTGTTGATACACTCATCTAATCACTGTTGATCATCACTGGATTCTGTCAAGTAAGTCGGCTTTTTCTGAAAGTAGACATTTTTTGTCTTCAAAGTTTTTTACACGTGGCATCCGTTAGTGAAACCTCAGTCAATTGTTGTAACGAAAATTGACTTTTGCACGCAACGTCGTAGTCTTTTGAGATAAGTCTTCATTTAGAAGCAACCTAACGGCCAACTTGTGCAGTCTTATATCAAACGATGGCCAATCCGACGGCGGATTGTTGCTCTCTTTGACCATTTTGATTAACCTACTGGAAGTTGTTTTTTGTATCCAACGCCTATCTAACTAGGATGGAGGGCAACAACAATGTTGTCATTGAGGAACTCTACAAAGGAAAACGCTTAAAATTAATAAAAAGCGGCTGACATGTCTTGAGCTAAAAATTGTTTTGAAATTCAGAAGTAAATTACTCACTTTTAAGTCCACCGGCTTTACAGTACTGGGTCTCATGAGTTCATGCACATCTATAGGCTTCCAGTTACTAAAACGCCCTATCAAAAATACTGTTGCCATTGGTCTTACAGTACGATCCGAAATTGGTCACGATCGTTACACGGAGTCCTTGAACGGGGAGACCATCAAAGTGAATTTGAATTTCTATGATGCCATGAATGGGCACCATCGTGTTCTTCAAACATCTGCAGGCATTCTTCTAGACCGACGTGAATGTACATTCCGTTGAAAATATTAGGGACGGGTCCCCAAAACATCTTCAGATTAACAGGAACATCCAAGATCAGCTTGCGCAGGGCACGTAACATTATGACTACCGTTATCATGGGTATTTTTCCTCGGATGCACATCTCCCGTGCCGCAAACCCTGCCGATGGAATTTCTTCTAACAAAGAATTCATTCTTTTTTAAACAACTAAAACTGAAATTTTGCTCAGAAGCTCTCATTTATGCGTTGGGCTGTAATCGCCGTTTGTTTTATTAAAATCATTGTCGCCCTTAAGACTCACCGATTCACTTAAGCTGGCAAATAATGAATAAGAAACTTCACCATTCTGACGAAATATAACAGTATAAAAATTGAAATCGACTGGCAGTTGGCGCTTTAAGTAGCAGTTCCTAAGATTACGTGTTTCTCGAGCGTTGCAGGCATTTTGTCTACAATTAGTTTCCCCGCCATTGGTTTCAAGCGCTTCTATTGTGGGGTACCCAATTGTCCAGGAAAATCAGCTGCAGTAAATACTAACAGTCTAAATGCTGTAAAAACAAAGGCAAATTCACTTGTGCGAAATAAATTAGTCACCACTAAGTGTGGCCACCTAAATCACGCTGTAAAACCGACGGTAAAGGAAACGACACGACATTACAGCACAAGCACCGAACCAGCTGATGCAGCGCCATAGGAGCTTAGATTAAATCAAACTGCAGGCTCTATTGGCAACCAAAACCTAAGAATGAGGTCCTTATTTGCTTTCTGGGGCGATAACACAGTAGTTTATGTTCTCGGTGAAAACCTCGTTTTTTGTTAAATAGGAAATATCAGAAAAGGGAATTATCTGAGTGTGTCCTTTTGGAACGGAAAGGGGAGACTCTTATTCTGCCTGGGTATAGGGGCTTAGTTATATTCTATGACAAAAATGGTCGCATTTTTTATTTTGGGAAGGAATTGAACGTTATATTCTGATTCAGGAACCTAAGGTAGAAGTACCCTAAAAACTAAACCGTCAAATTCCGCAGCGAGAAGGAAGGTGCTTTTTGAACAAAATATTTATTTGTTCTTTTTGGTATGCACTACTTAACCAGATGATAAAAAAGTACTTTGAAAACAGTAATAAGTTGTCATTGCATACATACAATAGCAAATGGACTCCATGCTTTCTTTAGTTAAGTACTCACGCTACATCATCACCAGACACCCCTAGCTGAAATTTACGTCAGCAACACATCAGCGATTTATTCATGTTCGGAATCATTGGCGGTTTCTATCTAGGCGCTAACTGGGGTTCGAGCAAGGAACGGGAAGCAAGACCTGTACTTTTATCCCCTGAATTCCCCTAGACATCCCTCAATAGTTTGCTAAAAATCAATACCAAGTTACAAAACCACCATTCTCCACAGGCCTCTGCAGATTTAACGATCTATGCTTGCATCGCTTGACTTTCCTCATTGGAAATGGCCTTATAGATTAACTAACTAGCACAATCGGGATTTTAAATTTTCATCATATGTGCTTTATTTGTTTAAGTGACCTAGCACTTTTACAATCAAAATTTGTGTATGCAAATAAGTCCCTTAATTACAATTGTTGGAAAGAAATCCCGAGCACGCTGTCAAAGGTGTAACATAACTCTGTGCAACCATTGGTTTTGCTTGGGTATAGTATGGTTTGATTGATGCCTCGCATTACGGATTAATGGTGAGGAAAGTCAGAAGACTAAAAGACAGGACGATGGGGAAATATATTTTGAATACAGGAATGCCACTGAGATAATGGGTCAAGCTGCCTGAAGTCTTCTACTGTCGTGTCGGATAACCTTATGAATTTCAACCCGGTAATCTAGTTTGGCTTGCTCGTGGTAATCCACCGGTTAGGTTTTTAAGTTTATCGATTTGGCGTTTTTCCCAATTCCTTTTTGATGAACGTACTTTCGTTCGATGCATTTCATTGTTTGCATTCGTTGTAATAATTGCTGTATATCACAAAAACCATTTGAGAATTTCCTGAGGTAGACTGGGGAGGTTGGACTAGGGTTAACAGATGGGATCAGTTTAAATGGAAAATAATTATTTGTAAAGCTCTTTGGGGTTAACAGGACCTCCAAAATTAAAAATATTTTATTAATCTAAAGATGTTGACTTAGCCGAGTTTGTAGGATGTAAGGTGAAGCTTTGAAAATTAGAATCAACATGATTTACTGAGACACAAAAGTTCTATTGTCGTGTATACAAGGGACAGTTTGCTTCCACAGGAGGCTAACTGTCAGGGACTGTGTAGCTTTTCGGTTAATTTCAAAGAGCTCATTTCAAGTACAACCTAAGCAAATTGTAGCCAGTTGTACCTATGCGAATGGCAAGAGATCAAACTGTAAGTTAGGCTCCGAAACCTAATTTTTGAAGCATCAGGTCAGTACCAATTTTTTAACCATTGATTTAACCAAAATCCTCTGGCGTTTGCTGCCGCCTCACAGCATACTCGATTAAAAAATGAAACAGAATGAGAAACAGTGTGAGATAGACTACAAAAGCGTCAATGACTGCCACAATGAGTCGTAATCGACTGTCGCCAGCCCAGTAGCCTAATCGGACCCACAGGAGCCAGTACACTGGTTAACGTCTTCACATATATTTATTATGTTGTCGATGAGTAACCTCTACCCATCTACCAAACACACCAACTGCTTACGTCAGCAGCATACAAATAGAGAGACGGCCTATAGGCATGCTTAATACATATTCCAACCAGCTTAATCTATCAACATTCAGTGCCTCTTTTAAAGTTTGGATCCTAAGGGCCAATACCTTAAGTCTAACCTCTGAATTGCTGACATCCTCCTACCGTGCTTATCTACCTTGTGGAGGCAACCGTTCTCAAGCACCGAAAGTCTCCCTTGTGTATCTTTTGCCCTCAAAATCCTCGTTCCGAAGCCACATAGCAGTACCGACCTCATTGGGCCTATGTATACTCGACCCTTGGCCAATAACCGAATATCCCACCAACGCCAAAGGTCCCTCAGTTTGGTGGATGTCAATCCAACCTTCTGGATAAACAAAAACATTTCATCCAATATACATCCACCAGGTGAGGCACAACTACCCAAGTAATCAAGTCTGTCCATCTGACCCATATGTTCACCTCCAAGACCAAGGTTTGGCTTTGCGCCAGTCAGGTCCTGCAGCACACACTTACACTTCGAAGACGCAAAATGCATCCCAAACGTGCCCACGCTGTTTTCAATATTTGTGTGTTTAGTGGATCAGATGATCGGGAAAAGCTGTAACTTACTAGTTTAGTGACACACCACTGTTTGCATATTCTAAGGTAGGTATTTCCTGTCTGATCAAACATCAGCTCCACTGTTCTCACATAGGGACAAGGCTGTCTAAGTAATCACTTTATTGACGAGATTAAAAAGGTAGAAGAGGACAGCTAAGACAAACTTCACTTCCCTTGATGTTTGCAAAACTACTTTGTGATGTCCACCTGAGGTCTACCAACTTTCTGGTAAATTGGTACAATTACGGATTCATATCAGTATTTAGAAATCTAATCTCATCAGCGAAACTGCTCCACAAAGTGCTGTACCCCAAGCTTCAGCCGATGACCACGAGAGTGAATCCGTGACCCATCGGATTCTTTGACCACCTTGTTTGAATTCAGCTTCCGTGGACCAGTAACCCCAATCAATCGGTAAGACATGCAGCTGCTGCCGTTTATCTGCACCTTCCTATTTATTACTGTTCGTTGCAATCTGTTAGGTTGTTTAAACTTATCATTTTACGTGGCATCCGGAGGTACGGATCCATAAAAACCAACGGAGCAACTAAAGTCTGGGATGTTCTTCGTTTCTGAGGTTTACATGGTAGGCATAGCTTCTTTGACCTGCTCTGTGTTTGTTCGGATTTTGAGCATTTTTTGTAACAATAACTGCATTGAAAGCTCCCGTCGAGCTGAAGTCGGCGATTATCACCTAGAAACAGCTGTGTCTGACGGGTGGTGTTCGTATTCGTGTTGGCGAGACCACGAACTAGGCGAAAAAGAAAGCTAGTACGTGCTAAAGCAAAATCTGAGTCCATCCGTGTTTACCGGAATGGTCAACAATCCTCGATTGATACACCGCCGATAACCACTGCCAATGTGATGAGTTTGAACCTAATGCCGTGAAATTAAAGGATAATGCCAGATGAGCTGATGTCACTTTCGATAGCAAAAGCTGGTGTTTTCCAAAAGCAGTCTGTCGTCCATAAAAAACTTGGCTGCGGTGGTCACCGTAATCACCGCGATTGACTGGGACAGATATAATCCTCCAATGTGCCATTCCGTCTGCGCAAAGCAGCCAGTTTGGGCTTTGCATTAGCAACGATGACCACAATGTTCGTTGGAAGCATACTTTGGAGTTACTGGGAAAATTCCCAGTAGAAATCGCCGTAGGTCTCATTTAGCGGTAGCAAACATAGCCACAACGAAAAAAATAAGTCATTCAGAGGAACTCAAACGCCAGCCTGACGGCGAACAAGCGAAACCGGACTACGTGGCGCGTACAGAGCGAAACACGAGAATGTAGTTGCATCTAATACCAATTCGTTTTTTGCTTGTTTCAACTGAACATTCACGGGATATTTCCTCACTTTGTGAAACTTGTGTTTAGAAAATCCACAAAGAATGAGCAGAGTTATCTAATTATTGTACAGTGATTCACGTCTATTACGGACAGTAGGACAGTGATGTGAGACAAGATCACATGAATGTCGCATTGTGATGTGTGTGGGTCAAAAGTCAATTATATTTTGAACGTAGTGTTGTGACTATTGCCAATTCGTGGATAAATTGACTGTTTGCAATGTTTTGCCGATGACTTGTCCGCTGTTGTCACTCAATGCACCAACCGGTCTGGGACAGCTATTTCATTCACGACTACGATTTTACGGCTGAAATGCACTCCCAAGCAAAAAAAACAAAAATGTCAAATTTATTCCAACGGCGTTTGCTGCAAATGTGCCGCTACATGTGTTTAAAATGTTTGAAATGGTTACAGAAATTCCGTGATAACTAGAGGTAATTAATAAGTGAGAAAACTAATCCAATCTAAATAACGACTTGAAGCTTCTACCTAGAGATTAGTCGTCAGGCAAAAGGCGGTAGTTGGTCTGATAGTCACAAAGTTCACCGAAGATCAAGCTACTCGGGGGTGAATGTGCTTTCGCATAAAAACATTTTTGATTATACATAACTTTTAAGAAACAGCCAAAAGTTTGACAGGCTTTTAAGAGAAATAATCATCAACCGAACATTTCCGTCCAGTATTTCCAAATTATCGTCAAGTGTTGGCTCATAAAAATCGAGTAAATATAACCCCGTGTTTCTTACAACCTTTTCAGTTGTTCGTCAGCCGAGTGATACAACACATATGTACCGGTGATTTGGAAACCGAGTTGCAAACTTATCCATCGTTTCCGGGAGTTGAGAAAAACTACTTAAGAACGCAGATTGCTCGGATAACTGCAAACACTGCCATTTCCCCGATAAACTTTTACCAATTTGACGAGGAGGAAGAGGAGGGTGCAATGGAAGAGGATTCTTTACGGGAATCATTTGTAGAGAATCCCGAATACGAACCGATGTCTATATTTGAACTTTCTGATCCAAGCTTAGCAAATTGGGTACATCATTCTCCGTACATTTTGCCTCAAGGACGAACCGTGTGGTAGGTGTAGACGTCTTTAGCAATTTTTTGTCATAAATACGCATCATAGATGGGAATGACCTTCGATGTCCAAGCCCAGTGACCATATGAGGGGCATCTCGTCCCACGGTCAATTCAAAAGCTGAGTCTTTGTTTGCTCTGATTAAAGTTGCCTCTCCCGCTGCATGAATAAAGAACTAAAGAATGTTTCTTTTATCAAAGCGATGGATCCAAATGAACTTTGTCATATTTTCCCGGTCTTGTGAACTGAGCATGCTTTTCCCAGCGCCAGATGCAGAAAAATGAAACTTTCAAAGTTTGGGTGGCACATCTAAGTGGATTAAAGTTGTTCAGCTGCCATAAACTTTGATACCTGCCACTCACAAACCTTTGTCTAGAGATAGCATGTGCTGCGTAGATGGTTCTGCTCGTTTTCAGTTTGCAGCAAGTTTGGTTGTACAATAATTTAACTAGGGAAGATGTGCAAACACAAGACAGCAGGTAAAAACATTTGTGAAATATATTAGCAAAATACTGCAGCCTTTCAAAACGTGAATCCAACGGCACTAGTGTGATGAAGATAATATGTTTTCTCCAGAACTGACAAAGAAAAACCTCCAGAACGGTGGATAAGTTTCATGTCAAAATTAGTAAATTAAACCGCAAATCTTTCAAGACGACAATGCGCTCACACAATGGGTGAGAATGGCTGAAAGAATGTTAGTGAGAAATGATCTCTTCCACATTAGGTTGCGTACTCGTGTTTAAACCAAAATGAAAATAAATTGGACCACTTGAAGAAACGATATGGTAACTGGGATTGAAAATTCCCCTTACAAAAGCTTGGAATGAAATTGAGAATACATCGTTGGCAGCATTTCAAAAAAACGCTGAGCCAGTATTGTCGCCAGTAGCATAATTAGGAGACATTGATGTGCAAACTACTGCGTTTTCCGATAATGTGCTGACGTTCTTGTAATTTCTCTATGCTTATCATAGTTACCCCGTTGAAGAATATCACCGCAGTTGGTATGGGAATCGAGCACTTCGTAGATGGTAGTATTTTGGTGCAAAGTATACCAATCAACGCTTTGTTTTATGCAATCAACTAAGTCTGTATGCAACGTTCCAAAAAATACACTTTTTGACACAAAGGATTGATTTACTTTTCCGTGATAGGGGAATTCCCTTGCGACTGAGTAGAATTACTAAGGAGAGACCTGGAAATATTTTATTAACAATAATAAAATTGAAAGCTCATTCGACGAACCCTCTCACCGTGTGGTATTTGCGCGTTAAAATCAAAGTGCTGTCCGCTTTCACCATGTGGTTGACGATTGAGCTTCACCTCATATGTATCAGAGCACGAGTATCTGCTGGTAAGACGACCACACAGCGAACTCGAGTTTGTGTTTCATTGTGTTTACTATGTCGTGCCCCTGAGTTGTTCATCACTATATCCATTTGCTTCTCAAGATTAACCTATTAGATGGGTTTACCATAGTGGGAAAATTCAGTTTCTAGCTACCAAATTACAAGGTAAATGATAAATGAAAATGAGTCTGGACAATTTGGAGCATCTAAGGTTTTTCGCAGTAAATTTGACCTTGAGCACTGAAGATATTCTGAGTGGATTGAGCACCAGGCATTTCGGAATGCTTGCTGTGGTTATCCGATTAGCCAAACATACAACTCGTCAGATTCGGTGCAGATAACCATAGGAGTTTGAAATATGGATCGGCAAGGCCGTAGAAAACAAAACTGTTACTACCGTTGATCCGTTGGAAAAAGACTCTAAAGTGTGATACCGTAAATTTGATCTTGTCCCTGGAAATAGGATTTTGGTGATGGTGAGCATCAAAAGCACCGTTGAAATGCGCATTTCTTTTTCTCCATGAACTTTTATTTCCTTAGGGAGACACGGCAAGCTCCACTTTGAAATTCCCGGGGAATGGATACTACCAATAAGAGTATCACGGTTATCTGAGTTCATGCATTTTCACGGAAAGCCAATGTTAGCGCATGCACTGAAAACAATATCTTCGTGAAATGCGTTCACGGGACCACGAAAAGGTTTTTCATATATTTTAGTGTTTGTGATATTAATAAGCAGCGCTATCATTCCCCTACAAATAAATCGCAAACTGGATCGCAAGATTCACAAAATAATTTTTTTAGATTTTGATTTTAGATATAAGGTTGTTGAGACTATGGTTACCTGCACCTAATCAATTAGAACTTAATTCTGTTACAAATGAGGCTTTTGCGTCTTCATGAGTATTGTAAATGGTTTCTCGTTATCTGTTTCAGTGTCCAAATTTCAGGAATCTCACCATGTTTTCAATGCAGTCCACTTGCTTTTTACACGTCATTTTGCTGTGGTCAAGGGTATTCTTGCACGAACTTGTATGTTTCAATGATTATTTCGTGAATTTAGAGGATGTCATTGCCTAACAGCGCCAGCCAGACAAACTTATTTGATTGAGCGCTAGTCGCCCACTGATCGCCTACGAAATAATTCGGCCGTATTATAACTTACCCTAACTTCCGCTAAGGGGTTGCCGAATTTTCGTCGTGACGTTCTGGAGGGAGAGAGCAAACGATAGGAATGTACGAATTGTAATGACCAGCACCTGATTCAGTGGGACAAAATATTAGACAGTTATTACCGCTGAAATTTGACTCTTCCCTCACATAAAGGGCTCTGTGGTCAAAACGACCACGGAGCAAATAAAGTCACACGGGTATGAGAACCGGGCATCGTGAAGAGAAAACGAGTGCCAAAAACAACCATGAGCAAAGGCGGCACATGCGAATTTGTGAAGCATAGCTTCGGCTAGTGCTCTTTTAGGGCAACTAAAACTACCTCAGTCGAGGATTTCACAAGGAATAACAATCAGCCCTGCCAAACTTTCATGATTTTCTTAGTTCATACGTGAATAGACAATGAGCAGCAGTTACTGTATATACCAAGACATTTATTATTCAGTGTAAACTAACTTAGTAAGTCCGCGGATTGACTATTGGTTCGGGTGTGCCAAAAAGCCTGAAGCAGATTTGAAATCATCACTCTGTAAGAAAATGAGTTTATATATATGAACATGTTAAACCGAATCACCGTCATTTCAGTAGATCTAACCAACCATAAGCACCGAGCGTTAAGTCGTCTTTCGCTTGAAATTGGCTTTGAGGTAAGTGGTCAAATAGGCCAAGCAGAATAGACTTGGCATATATAATACCACAACCGGGGTCAGAATTTGCACAGAATATGGACAAATAATACCAGCAACTCAACCTATTTGACCTTTGCATTATGTGATTAGTGACTAAGTGCTATCATAAATTGTCGATTGAAATGAATAAGATATTTTCCAATGTCTGTGATAATACGAATAGTTATTTAGGGTTGAAAAATTCAGCAGCAAGAGCGAAAGTAAATATCTTTAAATTCTTCCCTGGATCCAGTAGAGGCTATCTAAACTATATTAGAAATGGTTGCTACATAAAAGCATTACACCGGAGCATGCCGAATTCACCAAGAACAAGTAATGACTGGGGGATAAGGCTAGTCGGTGTATTTCACGGAAAAGGCTGGCTCGCGATATTTGTCACTGAACTGTATTGTTCAAATTGAGATAGGCATACCACCATAACGAAGACGATCGGTAATCGAAAAAATGCACGGCCGATAGCGGCGGAAGGCTTTTATGTCTGGGTACCAGACAGAAAATAATTTTATTGCCTGCACAATCCAACACCTCATAACCATCTGGATCTCTCGGAAGAGTTTTGGTTTCATAATGCTATTTGGTAAAAACGATTGCAGTTCAGTAACATCTGAATTCGCAGAGCTATTCACTTCAATCATAATAGCATTTTTTTTTATTCTTCTCGATGAAATGCGAATTCGTTTCATGTTGCCAAAAATCACAAACCCGAATATTTTACTTCGTTTCTGTTTTCAAATTGTACTCACTAAGAAGCTACTCCTGACTGTTTCCGTGGCATCCTTTACTGACTTCAATAAATGGATGATATGCAAATTTATTTATACTTTACAAAACTGTCCTTCGATAGCGAACCAATAGAACATACTTCAAATGTGATGGTGTTCCAGAACTTTGTCAGAATTTTTAGCAGCATACTATTAGACAACGGCAAAATAAAATCGTGTGACCGCGCCTGAAACTCAACCGTTCTTCTACACTTTATGAATACAGACCAAATGTCCTCGCACATCCAAGGTTTTGGCCTGCAGTGGTTTGATTTTGCCCTCCTCCAATTCAAAACATTGTTTACAAACAAAGCAAATTGTCGGACCATCCTCGACTTGGAAGTGTTACCTCGACGCCAGATTTAATGCACGAATCAGATCATCTAAGATTTGGATGGATCACCTAAACTTTCAGTTGGTCTTCGGAGTGCGCAGATGATGCCACATTTCGACCTTACGATGCTTTGACTATGATAAAAATCACAAAGTCCAAGTAGATGACTTCACTTCAGTTCAGTTTTTTAAACATTACCATCGTATTGCTTTGCTCTGGTTGTGTTTTCTGCCTCATAGTACCATTTATTCAAAAGAGAAATGACCAGGAAATAGGAAAGGGTCAACAGTAAGGTGGTAAGTTGAAGAACTACATAGAAGAGAAAAGATTTTGCAGGCAAAAAAGTCGCTGACTACGACGATGTGTCATGCCATATATAATATCCAAGCGTCGGGAAAACCTCATGGATCGCAACCCAACAGTCTAGCTGGGATCGCAGGAGACAGTCTACTGATAATGGTTTTGATACCTTTTCGTCACATGATCGAATAACCACCTAGAACTATCTTCCAATCACTACATGCCCTGTCGAGCAGAATAAAACGAGGCAGTCGTCCTTGGGACTGCGTGAAACATATTCAAATCACCTTAATCTCTTTACATTCAGTGCCTCTTCCACGGATTTAAATATTTATTGCTCTGAGTTACTGACAAAATTCTCTCACTTTTTTTGCCAATAGCATCGATGTTCAAAGACAGACTTTCTTGACCCACCTGTCCTCAGTAGTCATGTTCCCGTCCGTTCTAGCAAGACCAGTCTAAGTGATTTTATGTACACTCAAGTTCATTTCAGTTCAGCTTGTACATTTGACTCATCCACGTAACAAGGGAGATGGCATGCAATTGAAATAAGTGAGTAGTCAACCTGGTAGCATCTTATTTCCGCACTGACAGCACTAATATTACCATGAAATTTGCAGGTGGAATCCATCCCAGAAATCCGAGAGAAGTGAGGATGGCGATAAAACAGAAGAAGAGGACGAGGAATTACTTGAAGTAGATGAACCGGAACCAGAAACTGGACCACCCCTCCTAACCCCGCTATCCGAGGATGCCGAAGTAAATGGAATACCACCTTGGTCGACAAGAATCACATCGCGCTTGATTCCGCACTACGCGTACGCAGTCCTATCTTCAAACGTGTGGCCCGGTGCACACGCCATTGCTTCAGGCCGGTGGGTTTGTTGTTTGTTATTGAGAATGCCGCATTTGCTATCTTACTTACCTCGAAGAAAATACCTCCAGTAATGATTTAACTGTGACTCCGAGATTTTGCATAAAAAACTCAGTTTGACTGATCCTGGCAAAAGGTTTTAGAACCATCATTGTATACAGATTTTCTTTTGATCACTTTCATATTTTTTTGGATTTTTTCGATAGAGGTGATATGCTTTATCGTAATTAAGAAAGCCCACTGAAAAATAAGATATCAGGTGGAAATAGACAATATAAGCACGGGAATACGCTTTCTCTTTCTGTCTTTTACAAACAGAGCGGACAAGTGATAACGTATATTTCCAAAGTTCTTCTATGGGCCGGCAGATTGTTGTAAGCAAGCACAATCGCCGAAAGTTTGTTGTTTGGAAATTCAAGTCGATTGTGAAAGAAATTTTCCGTCTCACCAAAGGAGCGAAACCAGCGAGAGTGCTCAGTAGTATCATCACGATGCCTTTGCTGTTATGATGGAAATGGTAGTTTCTAAATGCTCTGATCGCGCAGCTCTCCTTGCCCTTCTGTGATCTTTTGTTTCACAAGACGATAGAATTTTACCATCAAATTATTAGAATACCGTAGCCTCCACGCCGTACAGCAGGGAAAATTGCATGACAATATATATTATAAAACGTATAGGATGTGAACGTTTTTAAGTCTGAGGTTTCGCTGAATTAAGCTCTTGTTGAACAAACATTCACCAACAAAATGGATAAAAATAGGAAAGACGGGAATTGGAGAGACAGAACCGGAAAAGATATCAAATTCTTTTAACCAGCCACTTAGAACAACTGATGAAAGGATATTTATGCTTATTTTTGGTTTCACATGACACTTGGTTTTAGAAGCGGGTGTTCAACAAAATAAGGTAAAGGTGAGTGTTTTCGTTTGACCAACCACTTGTGCTTGACAGTTACGTTTGTCCGCTTTTTGTTTACGAGTTTGTTTACAAGTTCAACCTAGCCTACTGTTCGTTTCTAAATCAACACTGACCTCTAACCGATGGAACGGATCACCTGCCTCCACCTTTACTTTAGTAACAACAGATATTTTTGACCTGTTCAGAACACCAGTTTATTAATGTGTCGGGCTAGGCTTTATGCAGAGATTATGCTATGGCGAACTCACGCGAAGAGAATCACTAAGGCACATTTCAAGTCACAGTGATAACTGTAAACTTTTCCAGGTTACCAGTAAGAAAATATTCGGGTTTGAGTGATAGGTATGGAGCATCCGTTTTTTAGTGCACGGGTGAAATGCGAGGGAATCGAAGTGAAAAATTAACCATAGTCAAAGCTTGTACAACTAAAACACCTGGATGAATTTGATACTTTCATGAACGATGGAAGAGAACGACTTCAGTTAGCCCATTGGTTGAGATAATTTAGGAGCACTGTGGGTCAAAAGAAATCTACTGATTTTTGGTGTTTGATCACCAGTGTCTTTAAATTATTTATATGTTACGAGGATAACTGTATCAGTAACTTGAAGGTTTTTCTTAGGGTTCTAGTCCACAGGACTTTAGCTGTGGGGGAATAGCTGAATTTAGATGAATCAAGGTGGTCGAGGCACGTGCTGCGTAGCCTCTAAGATTGAGTTCCTCGGGGAACACTCTTCCCCGGGGTAAGTATTGACTTAAAGATTGGCAGATGTAGCCACCCAACCACACAGACAAAAGTTGCGAAAAACCTTACCAATTCGGACCAGTCTAATTTCAGCCAGTTGTCATGTAGCTCAAGTTGCAAAACTCTTCGGCTTAATTAAGTGTGAGCACCTTAAGTCATGAAGTTAGAAGTATTTTTAGCTCAAGTTGGAAATGCTGGATGTCAATCGGTTTGCGCTTGCGCACAGATTGCTTCCTGTAGCCAACGAGAGTTCTCAAGTAGCATATCGGATTTACACCGGATCCGGACCCGATCCGGTAGCAGTGCTTGCAGGCAACAAGGAAGAAAAAGTCCGGAAACAAAACTGCGGCCAGTCCGGTAATGAGTGGATAAACCGTGGGCAAAAGAAAAGCGACGCATCCCTTTTAGCTGCGTTTATTCCCCTCCCCCTGTCCGACGATTTTCAACGGTCCTAACCGTTGCACTCTTGCAGTACAATCGCCTCTAGCAAACGTTTGCACATCCGAGGAACCTTCTTCTGCGACAAACGCCTTAACGTGGTTGGACTTCTGAGTGGCGATTTGCAATGGTAGCAGTTCGAACGGTGTCCCCACTCGCAAGTAGATCGTACAAATGACGAACCTTGATATATCTCCCGAAATATTGTGCAAAGCTAAACAAACTGGCTGCATGAACACTAACTACCGAAAACGGTTAAGGCTCGCATAACCGCAAACACAACACTGTCGCAGATTCACTCGAAATCGAGTCGCATAAAAAAGGAAACATGAAATAGGCATAAAAATATTTTATTAAGAAAGATTTACTTTTCGCGTGATGAAAGTCATATCTCGTTCCGCATGTATTACGTAAACTCATGTTTGTTCTGCGAGACCTGGAAAAGAATGAAGGAGAACACAGTTAGTTGAAGCAGTTTACTAGGTTTTCACGGGTTACCTCATTAGAAGTAATCATGAATCCTAGAAAATTATTTAATGGGTCCCATACCCTAGCTTCGGTCGAGTTATATAAGCAGTAAGACTAACGAAGAATCGAAGCTTCTGGAACTACTGGGCAAACCATTAACGTAACATGGACATTCGTACTTATATGGCTCTTTGAAGTGAAATAAAATAAAATCGTTACCGTAAGCATATCTGTGCACTCTCCGTCCGCATCCCCTGATTTGATCTACCGTGAATCAGTGTTCGAGGATACTCGCAATATCAAGCACGGACCCTTCCTGGAATGCCGTTATCGATTTTACGGCATCTAGTAAACAATTAACAAAGGCTACGGAATCAGTCTACCAATAATGGTTGCCACAAATTGACATCTGGAAAAGCCGTTTTCCCCCAGTTTCCAGCCAGTTACACTGCAGCGTCAGCTCTTCTCCAATGACCGCAGTGAGCATTCTGCGTAAGGTTATATCAAAACACCTGGAAACACAACGATTCATTGCATGTACCTGGAAGTTAAGTAGAAACTGCTGTTAAGTTACCGTGGCGTTGAAATTGTCCGTCTTTCTCAACTCATTCTCCAAACAAACTAGTGCATCAAGATTTACAGTATTGGTTGGCTGGTAACAGCAACTTATGGCATTATCCTCAAGTTGTAGATACCACCCGCGACTTTCTGACAATTGTCATTTATGGGAGGCAAAATTTGTTCCAAGCAGTCAGTAAAAACTGGTAATTAAGACTAGTTCACTTACCGTGCAGTAAGGTCATTACCATGGATCTTGATGCTTCCGGGGTACATGGTGGATCTATTTCGGATGCATTAGGAAACGTAATATGAACGTAAAATTGTTAGGCCGGAACTTGCCTGGAATTGGACAAGGTATCCAGCGTTACGTGTTGAAGGTAGAATAAATGAATGATGGGAGAACTTTTCGTACAGTTACTTAAATATGACAACTTTCGGGGTAGTTATTACCCCAGGGGATTTTGGGGACTTCTCAGGAGTCTTCTGCGCCGAAGATGGCTCTTCTGAACTACCCTTTAATGAGTATTGTACGTGTACTCCGAAAGTATATTGTAAGGACGGATAACACACCTCACTAAGGTCGGATACCACTACGAGAAAGAAACAAACGGCCCCTGATAGTCGGAAGTGGTTTCGAGCCTGGAGTGTGACAAGAACTTCTTCTGCATGTTCATGGATTCCATCACGTTGTCTAAAAAGGTAACTGAAGAGTGTTCTTACGGTAGTGTTACGCTTTGGTGAATCCGTAAACTGGTACGGGTTCCGACATCTTGTCCACATTCGACAACATTCGGTGATACGCAGAAACTGTCTTGGACTTGGATCACATTACGCGTTGGCTCTTCGTAAGCCGCAGACCACACCAACAGTGTAGCCCAACGGAAATCTGATTACGAGGTACATCTGAAATTCTATCCCTTCAGTGGTCACAAGTAAAAGCCTAGAAAACCTAGTCGTTGGACATTAGCAAACAAAGAAATTTATTTACATATATATATCTTATTAGGAGGACAACATTTATATGAAAAGTAGACAAAATCATTTACACTGAAATTCCTTTACGTTGACTAGGCAAACCTCATCTCGTAAACCGCCTAAAAGAAATATATACAACTGGCTAGAGCGCAAACGTTTGACGGAAAACTCCGATGGATCCGTGGAGTATTTCACTTGTACCACGTCATTTTTCAAGCACACTGTGCAAGCTGGCTTTCCTCCTATGGTGACCGCATTGTTATATAAAGTACATTTTGATACCATGTTATTATGAGGAACAGGCGTTTACAACCACGGAAGCAACTCTGTGGATTACGCACATCAGCAGAAACAGCGGCGGTACAATTCGAGCGCTGAATGTTTAGTTCCGCGAATACCAAATTTCAAAACAGACTCATAAGAAAAGTACGAAAAGCTTTCCAAAAACACTGTAATGTAATGCATTTTCTGCTAAACAAAATAAACCATATTCGAGAAATCGTAAAGCAAAGGAAACTTTTGTAGAGAATACCGTAGAAGGGATGCTGCAAACGAAATGCCAGTTTCATATACATTAAGGTGACATAAATGCTTATAGACATTATCAGCAAATAAGCGTTTCAGACATACTGTTCCTAATTAGAAATAAAAAGCACGAACTTTCATAGCCTTCAAACAGTCCAAGTCATCAACATGGCGGCACAACCGTTGGAAATCACAGGTAAGCTATCGTTGCAAGTAAAACTCGCCCACCAATGGTTTCTACGTCTGACCATAGTAGTAAGCCATTGTGATGAGTCCAGGTGCAAGTCACATGATACAGTCCGATACCGCTTCGCACTAGCTTGCCCATACAACTGGCTAATGACAGTCATAGCGGCAAACCGGTGAAGCCCAACATTCTTTGAAGTCCATTGGGCGGAACGCATTCCACCAATCGGGATATCTTCAATTTTGTATATAAACCCATAGGCCACAAACACAACTTGAACGTGTCTCCCTTTTGCTGTGTTCATTTACATAACTTGGGTCGGAGACAATTCAGTGCCCACTGGTAATTCGTATCCGTTCGTTACTGTGGCTGGTACTGATTTCAAATCCAGATATCATAGCCATACTGACAAAGTGCGAGAAATTTGTCCTTTACTCCTGAGCACCAAATGCGAATAGTTTAACAGGCTAGATATCGTGTCTATAAAGAACGAGACAAAAGGGCTGACGCTAATGTGTTTTGGATGCCTCTGTGAACGAAGTGAGTTATTATCGCGAGGTTTGCACTTTATGTAGAGGAACATCATCCGCCTGTCACAGTAAGATCCACATTGGATGCAAAGGTCAAATAAACTCGTCGGTTCCTTCACTTGACAAGTGAAAGCACACGGAGGTGTACCACGGACCACGGAAGAAAGAATGCACACCACAGATTTGGTGCCAACTAGTGTTATCGTTTATTGCTCAATTCACTTCCGATATACATCCGTTCAGAAAATCAGAAATTGAAGAGGGTTTGTTTTTCCCACAGTGGAACCCAACGGTGAGTGCCAGTGATTCTAAGATTCTCGCAAATATGGGCCACAGCTGCCTATTTAGAAAACAGAAAACCGTCGTACAGCCAAAAATTAGTTGTAGATTCATGGCATGTGGCGGTGGGTTCATCCTAGGGGACTGTCTCCGGTCGGAACTTTGCAAGTCCATGTGAATGCACTTTCCGTTGTACATTTCCAAAGCTGGGCTTGTTCTAGGCGTTCTATGCAACGGTTTAGGGTCTCCGCAAATATTGGATATGTGCACTTGTACAGCTCCCAACGTCCTCCTCTGTTGTACCGTCAGCAGTCAGAAACTGATGAAGGAATTCCAGTGAGAAACCCACAGAGTACCTGTTGCGCTTTTTGACATCGTACCCTGTCATTTTGTTCTCTGTAATGGAGCACAGTATTAGTGATAATAAAGTTACGCACATGTAAACTGCATAGTGTCAGTTGTTAACAGCGTCTCAATATGTTCCGTGGGTACCACAAGCGTCTGAGCATGGAATGTTATACTAACTAGAACCGGTTCGTACCCGGACTGAAATCTCAGGAATTCCGGAACATCCAGAGAAACATGATGGTGCATCCGCAGCAAAGACGTTGGCTAACATTTCCAAATCATGGGAATTCGAAGGACTATCAGTGACTGGCACTACTGAATGAACTGTGTAAACAATACCTAGACTTACTTCGGACAACCAGTGCGGTGCTCCCAAAGATAGCCTCCCCGCAAACAGCACACCATAAACACTGAGATATTTCTTTCTTGTGACATATCTCTGCCATTTCGTGATTTAAAGAAAGACGGAAACGTATGAGTATCTAATTTCCTGTCAATAACAATAGGTTTGTTATACACGGCCAAGTACACTGAACCGGAAAGCCTGAAAACTTTCAACAGTCTCTTAAATAATTAGTTTAATTTAAAATACAATTGACGCTTACAGGAAACTGTCACATTCTATAGCTTTCCTGCCGATTATAACCAATGGATAATATCCCACCACAACGTTACCTGTCAGATAAAATAGAACTGTCTACCGTTATTCACCCATTGTAACTTCAGTGATTACTACACTCGTGAGACAGATACCAGAATATGTAAAAGGGATTTTTATTTAGGGCAGCGCTTTGGCATTACTTAAATGAAGCGGCTAAATGTCGAAAACGTTTGCGAAATCTCATCACGCTAAGACGTGTCACAGAAAACTAGTCTAACTTCGAAAAATTACGAAACAAAACTTGATGTCAGAAATGAGAATACACCTCACCGAAAGCAACAATGGGCGCCCAAAGTGGAGGCGCGCAGGGAGACCCTGATTCACTTAAAGTGACTTCACATTGGACGAAGTAAGCGACAATAAATCTCCGTGGAAATCATGTTCCAATAATATCCTATTCATTTTAAAGCACAATGTGTCATTGTCATCAACGTCAAACGGTTATTTCTGGGCCATTCTCTTGCCCAGACATTACCGGCCGCACACGGTGGGCACGGTGCTACTTGGGTTCAGCACTGGACTGAAAACGCATATTCGCCTGTCAATGTTAAGGCAATATATCATGCAATTTTGATGTCCAGTAAGCCATTGACAGCCTATTTAGTTGGCGTGTTGGTATTATCGCCCGGCTTTGCATGGGCGTACGATAGTAGATGAACGTGCCGGACTTCTTTCATATGGTGCAGTTATACTAAAAAGTTGCACATTGTATCAGTTCTGCGTAATATGCTAGTCTCCTGTGATAGTACAATATAGGTTCATATACCTGTTTTTGTCTTCGATCTAAATACATACTGATGTGCTGGATAATAGATGCACGTGATGACTCTGCTAATTACCAAAGTTATAGGCTACGATAATTCACCAGATCAAGTGGCTGCGTTTCAATGGGCGCTAGTAACTAGTTAGCATTGGAAATCGGTTGATTAAGGCAAGCTCTAATGTGGATCCCTTCATAGAATTATTTTTATAAACTTTCGAACAGGCGGCCCGGATTTCAGCATAAAACTAAACTATTCTCCATTGTTTGCACTTGATTATCCAAATACATCGATTGCTCCTCAAAGTAGCCAATGAGATGTGCAGTCATTTGCTTCATTTTTCTTCAGGATTAGCAAAAACTATACCTTGATAACGAGAGATCTGGAAAGTCACTCATGGGACTGCTATCGTAGGTTGATGGCGCCGTGTGAATTTAATCTCATCGTGTCGATGCATAGGATTGCACGTAGAGGACAAATAATATGAAAGTAAATGGGTAGCATGAATAATATTACTGTTTCAATACATAGACAAAAAAATGATTCTATAATCCACCGGGATCCCAAAGGACGCATATATATATATATTATATACATATATATATATATATATATATATATATATATATGGACAACTAATATCATTGTTCAAGTGGGCTAATTTTAACTAATCTTTTTATCAGTCTTCCTATCACCGGATACATTTCCTTTTCTCTCGAAAACAGATTCTTCGAAAACATATATATCGGATGGGGACAAAAATATACGGGTGTGTGTTTTAGTCCACAGCCCATACCGGAAGTGTTCACGGAATTTCCATCCGGACCAGAGACCACGGAGGTAGAGGATCCCACACCGGAAGAAGAAGCCGCTTGGCGAGCAGCACAGGCTGAAGCTGCCGAACGTGCAGCTCGAGCTGATCAAGAAGAAGAAGAGGAGGAGGAGGACGAAGCGGAAGAAGACGATGAAGGAAGCGATAACGACGAATGAATGAACGCTACCGACGAAACTCGCTGAATGACAGCGTGTACAAACCTAAAAGTTGCAGTGTTATTGGAAGAGGAATCCGTTTGATTGATGTTTTTTGGACCTCCGGGAACTAGGTTGAATATGCTTGTCATCTAGTTTACAAAACAACCAAGACGGCATTCCAGAAGTTTGCTAAAACAAACTGGCACACTAAAAATGCAATCGCAGTTTGTGATTTCAAGTTTGTGCATGCTGACAATTTTTCCAAATGAGTTTTGTCGAATTAGGATTCGCCAAATTGAGTTTGTTTCTTTAAATTAGCGAATAAATAATTCAATTTGACAAAAGGCGTAAGGCAAACAAGAAATTATACTGGGAATCAAAAGCCAATGAACGACACAAAACAAATTATGAACTGTTTAAATGTGGATACGAATTTAATTCACTTGGTCCCACCGCCTCATTTCTGAAAAAATGCGATGGCTTTTTCATTAAACATAATAATTGACCAATAATCGTAAACGGCAAATGGGATGAAGATTTGCATATCACCGGCCACGGTTTTGCATGGTATATGAAATAAGTC